>JAABKK020022485.1:0-17951 GCA_011634745.2 Catotricha subobsoleta | reverse complement strand
TTTTTTCGCATTACTTACTATTTTGTATAGTGTGTCTGCAGTCACAACTACACATACCTAACAATTTTACATGTACTACAGAATCATCAAATGATAGTCAATGACCAATAAGCATTTAACTACTAAATTTGGGTTATCTACAAAGAGTATGGTAAATTAGGCTTTATATACAATCCATTTAAATGATTAATAAACAAATCTATTGTTTTTAATCATAAAATTCATATAATTTTATATAAGTGAATCGCTTCAAGGGATTAATATAATGCGGCTATCACCAGCATTACCTAGTTATTAACAGAACTAATAAAATAGCATATATTGATTAACAGTCACATTATTTTTAAATTTTACACATATTTTAATATTATAATAATATAATACGTGATCACGTTCTGTACATTGAAAATTTTAATTTTGAAATATTTTCCGAACTGATATTAAGTGCATTATTATTATTAATGTTTATCTCATTTAACGCAACCAGTCAGCCAACCAATCAGCCAACAATATACTTTAATAATCTGATGCGGATATTTAGTGATAATAATAATACATAATAATAATAAAATCTAAAGAGAATAATCGTGTTCATGTATTGATTGTGGCAAAAAGGCATCCACCTAATTTACGATTGCTCAATTTTCGATAATACTCCGACTATCATTAAAATTTAACGCGACTGACTGGCTAATTTTTCCGTGTCTCTTCTCTATCTCACATATATTTTCATTTTATTTGATATGAGTATAATAAAGAATTATTTCATTAAAAAACATAATTAATTTTCATCATCATCAATTTTTCTATAGAGTTGGGGCTCCAAAAATACAATAACCACATTGTAAATATGATGGGCTTATCTAGTTAATTGAGGATTATCATTTTTAATGAAATTCTTCTCTTCTTTATTTTATTTTATTTTTTTTTAAGTATGTCTTTAAATTTAGGCTAGATTTGATTTAATTGAAATGCGCATATAGAACACTGAATGATTAAAGAATATTGGTTAAATCAAGTTCATTAAGCGCTACTATTTTTTTTTTAAAAATATCTCTTGTAATTAATTATTTTTTTTCTTTTCTTTTGTGTTCACATTGGTCTCATTTTGTAAATTTTCCGTTTGTAATTTGATAAATTTAGTAAAAAATTAAATTTAAAACCAAGATTACATTGATTGTAACAAAAAACACAATAAAAAGCACAACAGCACAAGTTTGAAATTGAGATTTTTTAACATATATGGTTAACATATGTTTTTAACATATTGGTTCGGTACTGTTTATTGAATTGTAGTCATTACATTACTTTTGCCAATTTATAAAAATGAATATAGCTTTTACGTAAATTATATAACATATTACAAAACAGTAATGCAAAAACAACAACAACAACAACAACAACAAATTAAAATGTAAAACAATTTTTACTCTTTTTCGATTCAATTGTTTGATTTTGTTTTGGTTTGTTTACTTTTTCCTATTCCTTTTTAAAACATAATAAAATATAAACACCGCAAGCTATATTTACGATTAAATAGAATTTTTATTTAGAAAGCTAAACCATGTACCTACATCGTAAGTAAGTACATAGAAAATGCGCGATTGTCTTTTACAATACAAATATAAATATGGTGATGTTTCGTGTCATTTGCTTGTGGCAGGCAATTTTCTCCCTCTGTTCACATTATAATATTTCTTTTCTTACTTTTACTTCAATATAATAAACAAAAAAATAATAATATGGGAGTCACTTCATCCGCAAAAACCGAATACAAATAAATAAAATATTATGTTATATTATTATACATATTATAAAGTGTGCGGTGGCTGTGTTGTCCTTATACCAAACAAAACAAAAACATATACAAAACACAAAACACAAGGCACAATGAAAGTTATTATACTAAACTCATTGAAGAACTTTCAAGTTGTGCAATGGGTTTTCAACTCTATCATCGTCTTCATTTTTTCTTCTTCTCCATATTATTCAACTTCAATCTATCCAATGACGACATAACGAACATGAATACCCATATATTTATTTATAGAAATACATTTATATTGTTTATAATTTTGTAAATGTATTTCCAGTAGAATAATTTCCTATTCTGGGATCTATATACTCATCCATCCGCAACCATTTATGAATCTTATGTTTATCATTTCATTTGCATATATATAATGCGCGTTGAAACTATAATATATCAATACAATACTTACACATAATATACAATTTTCTATTTATATTATTATGTATTATTATTATTATTATTATTATTATTATTATTATTATTATTATTATTATTATTATTACTATCATTATTACTATCATTATTACTATCATTATTTTGATGTCGGTGTATTCTGCCTGTTCTTCCTTCGATAAAGGATGCAAATATGTATGTTATAATATTACTACAAATGAATTGTTGTATATTATTATTTACTTCAAAGGTTACATATCGTCTCAACAAAAATTTTCATACCCACATTTACACATTTACACATACACAGATTCTATTGTGTCTTGTCACTCCTTGAACAACTTTTTGAAAACTTCTTTGCATGCACAACCGATTCTCAAAATTTTCCGTGTCTCAAGATGTCTTTTCTCGATGGGTTTAGTACCAAAAAGTTATGACGAGTAGGAACTTGTAAAATGATAATTAGGTTAGATTTTGCTTGCTATTGGTTTTTTGTATTTTAGAATAAAATACATCTTTAGTTCATGTTCTCTTGGAATGCTTTATTATATTTTTTTTTTTTTTTTGGTTTTATTTTTGTTTTTTTACAAATAGGTTGTGTCACGATAATTTTTACTTGAAAATGGTAATTTGGTTTTAAGAAATTGTATTTACTTTTGGAGGGTTATTTTGAATCGGTACGAATGTGTGTTTTACTTGTAATAATTGTTGAATTGTTTTGTTTAGTTCATATTTTTGGTTGGAAATGAATTGTTTACCACAATTTGAATAATGGTTTTTCATTTTTTGTTTATCATTTATTATTTTATTTTAAGTGAACATGCGCGCGTACCTATAAAATTGTATTGATTTAATATTGTTGAGTTCGTAACTCTTAAGACACACGCTAGGATAATCCTACCTACGATTATTAATTTTTTTATTGAAATTATTGACTTCTAGGCGAGAATATTTGAATTTTGTTTGTCAATAACATTTAAGCATACTTTTTAGTTATTTTGAAACTAACCGTTCTCAAAAATATTGTATAGTTTACCCGCGAAATCCATAATCCTAGTAAAATATCGATAATCCAAGTTCCTACCATATGATTAATGATTTCTAGGGCAAACTATACAATATTTTTGAGCACGATTAAATTCAAATAAACTAAAAAGTATCCTTAAATATTATTGATAAAAAAAAATCAAATATTCTCGCCTAGAAGTCAATAATTTCAATAAAAAAATTATTAATCGCAGGTAGGATTATCCTAGCGTGTGTCCTATATGTAAACAATTAGACATAAAATTAACATATAAAATTAAATTTGGTGATAATTTAAATTCGTTGCTCAAACAAGCATAATTCTCTCCTACTATTACTGAATTCATTTATTCGCAAAATATTACACGTTTTTAAATAAATTTGAGTATCACAATAATTTCAATACGATTATAAAAAAATAAAAAAAAATAAAAAAAAGTAAAAAAACAAAAACGAAAACAAAAACAACAAAAAAAAAAAAAATAACACAAAAAACCAATTAATTATTGTAACTTAGTTTAACACAATTTCAATTATACGAATAGCAACAGCAATCATATTTTACACAAACAAAATCCGCCCTAGATTCATTAAATCATTATTAAAACACACTATATAAATACTAAAACCTTTCCAATAATATGAATAAAAGCTGTACTAGTTTACCGTACAAGTCTTGTACACTATATGGTATTGTTGTTGTAATAATGAATACTAGGTAAATTCAACATACAAACTATATATTACAGAGCATATAATTCAATATTCGTAAGCTATAAAAATTACCAATTTACCTACATTTATTGATATATAATATATATACATATTTATTAACCATCTACCTAACTAACATCAAAACTACATAAAACTGTTACATGCACAAATATGTATATATATTATATTATAATATACACCCGTTTTACATTTATTATAATAGATAAGAATAGCTGTACGAACAAATGCATTTATAGTTTAGTCTCAGAATTTTGTGTGCATACGAGATATTTTATAGATGGAAAAGCTTACGACTGTTGTTAAAATATTATAACATTTACTATTCATATATGCACAAATAGGTACATCCAAAGTCAATACTAATTACCAATAAAGTTCTAAATAACGTGAGCTATATAGTATAATAATGAAAATAACATTTTCGAAAAAGGATTATATGCACATAAAACGTTTTGTGGAAAATTATTTTGGTAATGCGAGTAGCTCGGGTAGCTAACATATAAACCGAATGACATATTATATATTATATATTATATATGATAAATTGAGTATGGATACTGAGTGGGCGTATGTTCCATAAGGGATTATAATTTAATTATTCATAAATAATATAAAATAAGATGAGTATAGTTGGTAATTTGTTATAGTGATTGCTTTTAATGATATTTTTTTTTCCTCTTGACTAAATTTTCTTTAAATTAATAACCAATAGAACTTAAATTGTTTATATTATATTGACATTAGCAATGTTATAAAATTGATGTTTATTAGAAATAATTTATTATATATCTCACGAGTCTGGTTTAACCCATATAGACGGTTAAAAATATTGTGTGTGCACAAACTATTTTATTTAAACATCTTTTAAAATTTTACATTTCATATTCGACCGAGTATTTAACTGCATAAGAACTATATGATCACAATATCTATATATTAACAATATTATCATAATTATATTATATTAAATGTGATTCGTCTATTACAACTTTCACTCATATTTAACATCACATTATATATAAATGTTTCATATTGTTTAATAATAGTGCCATCAATGACATCGTATCAACAACTATAACTCCGTATCACTATAATAATATTAGACATCGTTTATAACAATCAAAATATTGTCTATTTAATAATAATAATTCCGTATGTATGAAACATTATGATGATAAGATAAGCTATATATATAAATATATGACTCTATAACTTACTTCCCCTTTTGCTTTGTTCTTGGTTTCATCCTATTTAGTATGAAATAAAGGTGATATAAATAAATACAATCATCGTTACGAGTATTACGTTACTGTTACTATTTCTATATCCTATATAATAATAATAATAATAATAATAGATAATAATAATAGATAACTATAAAATAGTAAGGTAAAAGACAAAACTAATATTAATACATTTATTATTTTGGAGGTACTAAATGGAAGGTAGTTTGATATGCTGTTAATATTATTCTAACAACACAAAACCATTAAATATACTTACAATAATATATATATATATAATTATATATATATAATGTTTAATGAAACGTATCACACATCATGACTTCAACACCAACCACTATTACTCATATTCCACATATATTTTCCTCATTTACTAAAGGCATTATTATTATCATTGTAACAAGAAAAATATGAAAGATGACAACAACAAAAAATATAATATATATGATTATATATGTATATATATATATATAATATATATATAATATATACAATATATATGTAACAAGGAATAAAGAAATACTGTGTCATATACTCGTATGTTCGATGTGCGTATATATATTTGTGCATATGTTCATATATGTTTTCGGTGTGTTCTAAGTATAAAAGGAAAAATTGTAAATGCTCGCGATAACATAACATTTCATTACCGTAATCCGAAAATAACCCAGATAAAATGTTTTTTCGGTGTTTAATATCAGTAAAATGGATATGAGAATCGCATGAGCTGCTAAGAGGCAACTGAAGGTTGTATTATTGTTATCATTTTTTTCTTGATTTTTTTTTTTGGGCAAACTGAAATAGCATTGTTTTCAAAAAAAACAAAAAATAATATTAATAGTAATAAATATTTTCCATCCAGAATATCCACAGCGAACATACTACTATAACTAGCTTATAACCGGTACTGTTTTTCCCAATATTTACAATGTGACGACGGGTATCATATACCATTATAACAAGATTTTCTGTTTATATTGTTGCTGTAATGTATTATATATACATATTGTCTATGCTAAAAATTATGCTGGATATGTGAAAGTTATATTGCATTTTAAAACAATTTCTGTTGATACAAAATATACAAATTTCCATAAATATATTAAAAATATTATATTGCTTATATGTATATGAATTCATAGTCCAATGGTCAGGGATGCACTTTAGAGCTATTTCTTTATTATTTTAAATTTTATAGTAAAAAAAAAAAAATGGAGAACAATTCAAATCTTTTTTGCATTAAATAATTAACTTATCATCTTTTTTTAATCATAACAGCGCTAATCTAGTTTGATATCAACTACTAATCCTTGATAGACTTCTTCAAATGTAATTTTATCAAGACCTCTTTATACTCTATTCCGTAACATAATATACTTTCACATTATCTTTCAATAATTTAATTGTTTTGATTAAGGATGCTTTTCTCCAGATAAATACATAAAAAAGTGAACAACCCTGTGTATAATTTAATACTATAAGTAATGTATATTTATATATCATGTACATTAGGGTGAGTCCTTGGGAAAAAAAAGTTGAATCTTTATATTTTAAACTCTATAAGACTTTTAGTAACAGATCGATGCCATTAAAATAGCTTTTTCAGGCTGATTGCAAAATGTTTAGAGCTCTCAACGTGACACAAAATAATCCCTTTTTTGACTAATCGTCAAAAACCTTATGGTGAAAACCCTTACATGAATAAAAGAAATAGATTCTCAATTTTTGGAGTTTTATCCACGAATCATAAGTTTCTAAGGTTTTTGCCTCCATAACTTATTTTTAACTTCTGAAATTGAATTTAACTTTCGAAATTTTCATACATAACAAAATTCATTGATGTGCACAAAAAAAATGTGTTTTGACCAATTATAATTATAGAATTATTTTCCTTTAAAACGACTAGCCGCCGGTTGCTGGTGAAAATTTAGCGGCTTGTTAGCTCGACTAGCTAGCCTGGTGGCTATTGAAAAAAAAAATGCTTTAGTTGGCTGTCAATGATTTTGCGTCCGCTCCTAACTATGCTCTAATAGCATCGGTCCGCGACCAAAAACCTTATAGGGTTTAAAGAGTAAAGATATGACGAAATAATTGTCACCCTAATTCCTAATATACATATTAAATATGTATTATATGTATTATTATATTCGCATACTCATAATATAATATGAAAAACCAAGAGTCGATCAAAACATATTGCATATTGTTATCTGTTTAGCGGATCAGTATGAAAATTGATGTAGCATGGCATTATAACGTGCTATAATGCTATTTTTTTTCAACAGCATAATATATTTGATATAAAATATCTAAAAAGGATTTGGTATGGGCTGTACTATAGTTGTTGTTGTCGCATATAGAAAAATTATGATGGAGAGGGTGCTTTTTTTACAGGGAGGTTGCTTGATGATATATTCATAATAATAATAATAATAATATGTAATAATAATAATAATAATAATAATAATAATAATAATAATAATAATAATACATATTTGTAATGGATAGGTCTGATTATGTATGTGTGCGTGTGTGTGTGTTTTTTTTTTTAATAAACAATATATGTACGTCGATATTTAAAAATGTTGAAATAATATTATTTTGTTCATGTGTATTTCGACAGTGCGTGTGTCTGAATTATGATATGATTTCATGACTGATATATCGTTTTGATGAAATTTTTTAAATACTTATTTATTATATTTCTTTTTTTTCTATTAAAAATCGTATGATTTTGTTGATGTGAATAAAAATAATATTTTTTTTCTCTTTTTTTTTTTACCTACGAATTTATGTAAATGGAAAAAAGAAATTTATGAAATTTGTGGGTACGCAGAACACAGAGGCTTATACAATTTTATAATTTGATTGAACAGATTGATATATAAATAAAAAAGAAACTTTATTAAATCAAAGCTGTCTGTTAAGCTAACAACATATTTGCATAATAACACAGAACAATTTATCTATCTAATAAAAAGATGGATTATAAATTATTCGGTCATATTGTGTAATAATTAATTAATGATTCATATGGTAATAAAGTTCTGAGAGCTACGCTAAGTACGGGACGTCTCAGACAGGCCTGTAGCATGAGTGATATAGTAGGGGGGAAGGGCATATGAGGCAAGAAACTCATTTTTTAAAAAGATACGCTTTATATGTATTTTTCAAAACATGATAAAGATTCTATTTTCTAATAAAGTCAAAAAAACGCGCTGTATGCAAATCGTACTTTGCAAAACAGAAAAAAAAACGATTTACTATTAGTAAGGGCAGAAAAGTTTATCAGAGGAGACAATACCCTCGCTAACTAATTTCGAGTAGTCCACTAACATGTTGAAAAAAAAAACACTTTTTCGTGATACATATGTATGACTTTGAACCCTCCATCCAAGGTTAAACCCACAGCACAAATTTTTGAAGAGAGAAAAATTAATAATAATCCCTTAAACAATAAAAAAAACGAAACAAAATCTTATCTGAGACACCCCGCATCTCGACCAGAACATTTTATTCTTCATAAATTATCTAAGTATATTCAGTAATTACATTTTATTCCTTATTGAAAATAATTAATAATAATAATAATAACGAGAGAAGTAAATTATATATAATGAATTTTAAGCATTTCTATCAAGTCTATAAACAAATCTTATTCGCAGTGATGCTTTCTAATTTTTATATTTATTTATTTATTTACTTATTTATTTATTTCTTCTTTTTTTTTTAACTAGATTTAATTCAATTAGCTTCTTATTTTGTTGAAATGAAATAAAAGAGGAGATAATTCTTTGAAAATTCATTAAATTGAAAATCTAGTAAATGTAAAAATAATTATTGTCGATTTGTTATTTTAACACTTTTTAAATTAAATCAATCAATCAATTCAATAATAGTCACCCCCATCACAACACTGAATCCAAAATAAAAATATATAAAAAAAAGAAGAATAACGGTTAAAAATACTTTGTATTCTATTGCAAAGGTCTAGTCAAAAATATCCCTCCCTGACAATTTTCTGTCCCTGTCCATCATCACATAAACCCTCGGCACATCAGTTATAACAAACCCTACTCAAAAAGTAAAAAAAAATAAAAAAAAAAAAATAAGCACACATACACAAAAAAAAAAAAACAAAACGGCTACACAGTGCTTGTACTTATTTCAAACTGCCAATACAAAAAAAAAAAGCCTTAAGAAGGGCTTTAATATTATATACTTACCTACATATTATTATCCACAAGAGAAAAAAAAAACTGGTGAATTTGTGGAAAAACTAATAAAGAAGCACTTGGAAAATGTTTCTTTCATATAATATCGGCAGCCTATCGGTTTTCTTTTTCATATTATTATTATTATGTATTATTATTGTATTGGCTAATGCTGATGTTGGTGGTAGTGTTTCCTATGCCTTTAACATTGATTTAAAATAACATATTTTGTATTATGTGAAGATGATGCGCGTTTCATTGTATCCTCTAATTCAACGGTATACGTTATATGACTTCAAAATTTCACCCATGAATGATGTCTTAAAACGCAACATTCCACAAAATATTATTGGTTATTTACTTTTTTGTTCAATTTATTTCCTCCCAAAAGAACTGTGGATACTATTTGGCACCTCCTTGAGAATATTTTCTCTTTTTGTTGTTTATCTACAGTTTTAACTTTTCGTTATTGAAAAATATCGTCGCAGTTTTTTGTTTTCTCGTTTATATTTATCAAAGTTAAAAATTCTTAAAGAAATATACATAGAGCACATTAAGCATTGCTGCTATATATACCTACATACGTACATATAAATCAAAACATTGAAAGTTATTGTCACTTTTTTCGAGAAATCGATTAAATAGTCTTCGCTTTCCCTTATGCTCATATTCACTGGTAATTTTAGCTTAAATTATTCCATAGAAACTTAGAATCCATACCTAAAAGGTTTTTCCCCGATATTTATCTATATAATGATCATCATGAAAATCATGAAATAATAATACATCAACTGACTATATTTTACAGTAGACATTTTTTTTTCTATTCACATTTTAAATGCGACAATTGATTTCTTTTTTCTCTCTTTTATTGATTTATATTTGTTATATATTTTCTGCGACGAATTAATTTCATGTTCAAATTCGTATTAAAGCGTTTTCTATTTTCTTGTATAATACACCCAATGTAAATGATACGGTAATAATTTATTTTCTTATCGGTTGTCTTAAATTGTTATTTTCGATCTTTTTTTCTTTCTTCTTACTTTTTTTTTCTGTGTACTTTCTATTAAATAAAATAAAATGTGCACCGCTTATTCTTTATTACGACAACCTATAAAATTTTACAGTTCAATATATTATAAGAATAATAATAATAATAATAATAATAATAATACGTCGTATGTAGTACTACCTTGAAACCTATCTAATATACCAACCCACCCCTGTTTTGGTGTTAAAAAAAGCTAAGCGGCAGTGGAAAAAAAAAGAAGAAAAATTCGAGCAAAAGGTGTAAGATAACGTATTACTGATGCTTATATGGTAGTACTCTGGTACCTATTGCCATAATATCGGTTCTGTTCAAATAGTCTCATTAAATATTTATTAACATAAATATTTATTTGAATTGAATAAAAAAAAAAAAAAAACACACACACACACACACAGAAATGAAATGAAACGAATGGAAAATGGAAATCCACCGTTGACTTTTTATCATATTCTTATTGCTATGTGTACATCGGAGTACCTATTATCCCCTAACTTTTATCCCAACAATCGATGAAGAAAAATCCGTAGTTAAACCCTCAGATCACGTCTTGAATTTTTATTATTCACTTTTTTCCTCATCTGCTCCTTCTTCTGATTCGTCTCTTTCATCTTCTATTTGCTGCTGATTCTGTTAATGCTACTGTGTACTGATACTCGACTACTTACTTCTTTTAAATAATAAAAAAAAAAAAAAAAAAAACAGAAATACTATTTTGGTATAGACCAAAAATGTGGTAGATGGATACCCATAGTATTCGTTGTTATATTAGACAAGCCTCCACATCTTTTTGCTTTTACACACTCATCGACAATAATGTATTGGAATTTGAAAATTGTATTTTTATATCGACTTTGCGCAGTTCAATAAAATATTCCTTATGCAAGAATTTATGTGGTCTGCATAGCAAAATATCTCTCTGTTCTGTCGTAGTCATACTAAATGTGTGTACATTTTTTCTTATTCTTATATTTTATAACACTTATGTATGTATGGGTATGTTATATATGCAAGTGGATTTACCATGTATAATGTACAATATATAAAAATATAATTATATATATTCCAATCCATACACATATTTGAATGGAAACTTAATTTAAAAAAAGAAATTTACGAATTATTTACAAATTACTTCAATACACTGGAGATGTACATTGTACACGTCCCATATAATTCTAGATTTGCCGGGTGTGCACGCAGGGGTATATTGTGGGGTCTGTTGTTGCAACAAGAATTGTATATGATGCAATTGCTCCAGTATGTAGACGCCTGCAGAAAAATATGTTATCGACGAGATTAGTATTTATATTTTAACGTGAACAACGAATCGTTGCCAATACATGTACAATGTACATGTATGAGCTAAGACGTTCAAGTATTTTTCCCAATGTAAAATTATATTTTGTATTCGAAAAAAAAAAGAAAAGAAAATAAATATAAAAGAGAGGAAAAAGCAAATAAGCCAAACGATAATTTTTTAAGTGTATTGAAAAATAAATAAATAGTTCAGCGTTTTGTTGGAACATGAAAAAATTTTATCGAAAAATTAAATAAAATGCGTTGAATGCGTGAAACAAAATTATATTTTCACTACATACCTTTACAGCCGCTTAGTGAATTCTATTTTAGATTTTCAATAGATATTTTTTCAACGATTCTAATCTAATTTAAAATGGAATACATTTAAAAATGTTAAATGAATATTCACAAAAAGAAATCCACAACTGTATCTAGTAATTAACTTAATATTCTCTAAAATTAAATGTTTTCCACAAATTTAACTACTCATACCAATTTCTTTTTCTTGTTTTTTTTTTTTTGTTTTTCAAAATAAAACACTTACAAAAGCTTAAAGATTACGGCTTTTATTTATCACCATGGTAGTCTTTTATTGGTCGTTTACATCTTTATTCATTCATATTTATATATATAAAATACCATTATTATTACAGTTGATATCTAATTTTCTAGAACACAGAAATAATAAAAAGAAAGTATCCTGAGTTAATGGCGGTTTAAGACAAAACAAAAATATGTTATATAAATAAAAATAAAAATCTTTTTTCGAAGAAAAAAAAAATAATGGAAATTATGGTGCATAGTTGTGTTCATGAATTTATATAGCGGAAAATCAGATTTGGTTTTCTTTCTTTTTCGTTTTTTTTTTTCTAAATGTGGGCACGCGTGTGTAATATTCATTTTTATTTATTTTATTTTACCCAGGTAGAAAATTTATACATCTTTTCTGTCGAAACAACCACAACAACAACAACAACAACCAAAGAAAATAATCAAGAATAAGTATTATTACATGAAATTCAAAATGTACCCGAATGACGAACAGAATATTAATATTGTCATTATATGTAGTTGATTTTGTTTGCATTTTATTTATTTATTTATTATTATTTTTATTTTTTTTGCTTCTATCATTTTGATTTGATTTTTACCATTTTGTTAGTGCGCATAAACGTATTATGTGATAAATAACATTTTTTTTTTAAACATACAAATTATTCGTAAATTGTGTTCAATTTAAAATTTGTTGTACTGAAAACTATTCGACAGCAATTCAATAAATTCACATTTTCAAATCAAATTCAAACTTTATCTTAATTATATTTATCGTTATTTGGAATTGCCTTATTCGAAAAAAAAAGCATGAAACCATAAAAAAGAAATATATTATTACATATTATAATTATTATTTTTGGTTTTTTTTCTCTTTTTTGTTTTTTGTTTTTTATTTTGTTTGCTTGTTCTATTTTCATTTATCTTCTTGAACTGTCAATAAATGTAAGGTATTTTCACGCGCGTATTTATGGGCTGCGGCTACAAAGAAACTTTTTATTTGATTATTACGATGCTTTTATTATTCTCATGTAAAGGCTTTTAGCTGAACCGTAAATTTATATGCCTTGTGGATATAATTAAGTGTTACAGTATTTATCAGCAACAAAAGTAAAAAAAAAAAAAAACATATATACTAGGTGTCTTCATAAGTATAAGCTTTTATAATCGACATAACGAACATTTCTTCTGAAGACACTAACCCTCGTGGACCAACCGTTCAGGTACAATGTTTAGATTTCTGTGGAACAAATGAGGTAAATCAGCACTTAAGTTGATAGAAATCTAAATATTTTACCTGAACGGTTGGTCTTCAGAAGGATTGTTCGTTATGACAACTCCCACTCCCTCCGACAACCCTCTTGTATTGAAAAACAGTGGTTTGTTCCAAAACTCTTCTCATCAAAACATTGAAGCGCTTTGTCGACCTCTAATTTTTCTCTTTTAAATCTCAAATTTTGGCATTAGATTTCTAGTATAAATTCCAAAAAAAAAAAAAAATAGGTGAGACCCACAATCCGAGATTTTTTTTATGAAGGCCTCTAATACCTATATATATAATTAAAATTGTGATTCTGGAATATGTTTTGGATTAACTTAGCATTAATTTATTTGATATTGTCTCGTTATTTCAGATTTTTTAATTAATTTCCTCACTTTTTTTCTAAGCCGAAATCGATTAATTTTTTTTATTTGATAATTAAAAACACAAAAAACGATAAGAAGAAGAAAAATACAGAGCTGTTTTCAAATATATCAAATAATATTAATAATTACGCAAATTAAAAATCTCCTCTTTCTTAATTTTAAATATTAAATACCTTTTCAACATTTTCATTTTAATCTTTTTAAAGAGAAAAGAGAATAAAAATTTGTATAAACTTAATTACGTATGCAAAATTTGATCCGAACAAGCAAAAAAATAAAATAAAATAAAATAAAAACAAAACAAAATCAGGTTAAATTCTCATGGACTCATACTAATATTACACAGTCCCTTATTATCCTTAGATATTATTTTCTGGAAAAGAAAATAAGGAAAAATCGTGATGCGCGCGACATACGCTTTTAAAACAAACTACAACAACAACAACAACAACAAAAAGTTTAGATTTTTAAATTGCTTTATAATTCAACAGTAACTATGCTATTAATGCAATGCCATTTACATAATTTTCCACTTTAAAGCAACTCGTGTACAATTTATACGTTTAACTTTAAATATGAAACATAATATTTTTTTTTTTTTTCTGTGATATTTTTTTTATTTGTACTTCAAAAATAAGTAGAAAAAAAATGGAAGCAAAATAGAACGTTATTTATTCATTGTCATAAGGCAAAACTTTTTAAAACTAAAATATTATTAATTACTAATAAATTATTAAATTTTTATTTAAATAATATGCTAAAGAATATCGTATTTTACTTTCTTTCTTTCGTTTATTTTTTTTTAATGATATTAGTAACTATTATTATTATTGTTTGACTGTAACTACAACATCACTACCTACGTTGTCGCGACATTATTGTTTTTTTTTTCTCTCTCTCTTGTTTATCATAAATACTATAACTATAAGTATAACTAAAATATTTTTTTTTGGTAATAATAAAACTGGTTTGAGCGAACAACCTCTGTTTATGGGGGGGGGGGGAGGGGGGGTTGAGAATAAAAATTATAATATGAATATTATACATATTATCAAAAACAATAAACAAATAAAATAAATTTTCTAATTTTAGATATCGCATCGTTTGCTCCTAGAAATTATGAAATATGAAATGAAACGAAGAGAATTAGAGAAGAAAATTTTATTGTTATTGTTTGTGTAGAGAAAGTTTTATTGACTAATTTTTTTGTTTGTTTGTCAACCAAAATGGGAAAAAGCAAATGATTCTTCTGAGAATTCATTATTTCAGTTTTAGATAGCTTATGATTTTTATGGTTCGTTACAGTTAAGCAAAAATCTGTAGTCTGTATAGAAATGTCTACAAATAATTATTAACAATTATTTGTACAATTTTAAACTTGTAATGATTGTATGCAGTACTTACGTCTAATTTCATATAGTCACTATATTATAGTCAGTAATATATTGAAATTTTATCTTGAACAGTCGATTTACATTTCACTATGCAATAAAAATCAAAAAATATTCAGTCGTTCAAAACTATTCGCATCTATTTATATGAATGAATTGTAATTATAGCATATTGGTCGAATCAATTCAAAATCTTAAGTTTCGCCAATATTCATATTTTCTGGAAAATGTTCATAATAATTAACCATTTAAAACTTTTATTTCATTATTTTTTGAATTGAATCCTCAAAACTATAAGTGTGTACTTATTTAATTCAAATAAAATATGTCAAAAGTTTACGTAAAATTTGTTGCAAAAACTTTAATATCCCTTTCGTGAAAGGCTTTCTTATAAAAGCTATTGGAATAAAATTTCAAATTTGTCTATTAGCAAGACTTTATTTCTTTTCTCTTGACTTTTGTTTTCTTTTCTTTTTTGAACAAACAAACAAAGCTGTATTTATAAAATTTGTTATGTGCACATTGTTGTATTATTTATGTGTAAAACGAATTATATTATCGCACAAAGCGGAAGAATTTTGACAAAACGATAATTACATGAATAGGGCGTCATCATCATATCGCATATTATATGGGTGGGGTTTGATTATATTCATTTCGAATATTCTGTACCTAAACTGTAGTTATGGGGAATGGGAAAGAAGCTGCTGCACGATTGCTCAACGTTAGCACAATATGATGTTCCTCTTGTATGTTTTGTGCTGCTTGTCTTTTTTTTTTCTTTTCTCTATTCTTTCTGTTTTGTATGTCGCGGAATCGGGTCGGTCTGTTTGTTAGATGTTTATTGAGTGAAATGTGGTGGATGGCATGGTGTGGTACTTAACATTTTCTTTTGTCGTCTTATTATAAATGATGTTATGAATACAAATTTCATAATATAATAATAATAATAATAATAATAATAGCCATGGAATTGAGCGCAAAAATTTTATGACTTGGAAAATTGCGAAACCGTTTTTTATTTCTAAATTTATTTTCGGTTTATACTTTTTTCCATGGAAAAAAAAGTCGA
This sequence comes from Catotricha subobsoleta, assembly GCA_011634745.2. Classification (NCBI taxonomy): domain Eukaryota; kingdom Metazoa; phylum Arthropoda; class Insecta; order Diptera; family Cecidomyiidae; genus Catotricha; species Catotricha subobsoleta. Next base: position 1,511 of record JAABKK020022485.1, on the reverse strand, counting down.
TTGCTGTTTAGTTTTTGATGTCATGATGCCATGTCGCAAAGCATTTTGATAGATTTATGGTAGATCATTTAGTTTAAAAATATTTTAAAGAAACAGTAAATTTGTAATAATAATAAAAAATAAATTGTTTAAAACATTGTCGTTAAATTAATACACAACTGAAACCGATTAAGGACTATATAAATATTATATTTGCCTTGATCATTTTTCATGTCACGCAAATATTTTTTGATTTGACAAAGTGATGGACATTATATAAGGTTATAAATAACTTTAATAAATATTTATTATTATTATTATTATTATTATTTTTGTTTTGGCAAAAAATAAATAAATATATAATAAATATGATTCTGTTTGCGTACCGCCGCACAACCAAACAAATATCATAATGAAAAAGCTTTCAAATCATCAAAATGATTTGCATCATATGTTTTGTGGTGTTGTTATACTATACAACACGTATACAATATTATTACTGATTATAATTCTCTGTTCTTTTTTTTTCTTTTTTTCTTTTTTTTTGATGTGTTCCAAACTGCCAAAAAAGAAACGAAAAACACCCAGCAAACTAAAATATATTTTGCCATATCATCGTGATTCGCACAAATTTAAATACATATAATTTTATCAAGTGAGGGTTGCTTTTATTTAGGTATTGGATTATTATCGTTTGTTAAATGTTACAATACAAAAATAATTTATAAAATGTTACGTCTATTACAAAATTTGTAAAAATATATTTAACTTTTTTCCTTTCTTTTTTTTGTTTTGTTACAGGTAAGCTTTTGTGGTTGTTCACTTATGGGTACACTAATTTTTGGATCAGAATTTCTATATTAAACGGTATGATGTTTGTTTTAAGTAAACACTTTTTATTTTATATTTGTGTTGTTGGTTTTTGTTAAAGGTTAAAATGATACATAACTCAGTGGAAAAAAAATGTTTTAAGAAAATATTATATATTAAATATTAAACTGTACACTTTTTATGTGTTTTGTATTCGTATAGCACACACACTATCGACGTTATAATCACAAAGGGATCCCCGCTAGTTACGTATACGGGTATGACCTTTAAGAAATCATTTTAACTTTTTAACAGAAATAAATAAAAAAAAAAAAACAAAACAAAACACATCCTTCGCAATATTTTTAATAGTAAAATCATCAAAATGTTTCATATTTTTTTAAAAGTCTAAAAGAAAATATTATATGAACATTTTTAGAAAACAATTTTGTAAGTGACTTCTTTTTTCAACTTTCGTTGTATTTATTTGTCATCGCTCTCAATGCGAACATTTACAATATTACAATCATAATACCTACGCAAATAATCAAACATAACAACTCATCCACCCACAGCAAACAATAAAAACCCCTTTTTATACTTACTTATCTTTATTCCATTTGCACCCCATTTTGTATGATGCCATAATTTAATATAATCTAATACTGTTTGTTGTTTACGAATTAAGTTTTCCATTCATATAATACATATATATATAATAC
>JAABKK020022474.1:0-17954 GCA_011634745.2 Catotricha subobsoleta | reverse complement strand
GCGAATATTAATCTAATTTTTTTCTGATTCATTTAAAAATATAAAATAAATATGTTAAAAAAATTTCCTGTCTCTTTAAACCCATACGGTGTTTTTATATTTTTCATACAAAACCATGTTTAAATTTCACTATAAAGTTTCATAAGGTTATTTTTCGTGTTTAATTTGTAATTTAAACACGGTTTTGCATGAGAAATATATACACCAATATAAACACCGTATGGTTTAAATCTGAATAAAACACGGGTAAAAAAAATACTTTACACAACTTCACAAAATACTTTATAACAGCGGACGTGTTATAATACTTTAAGGTAATTTATAATTACTTCATAGTTGTATACAGTTTTTAAAATGTATTGTGTAGTAATTTAAAGTTATTCAGACGTAAAATCAAAGTATTTCAAGAAATCATAAAGTATTTGAAATACAGCAAAAATCAGAATTTGGATTTACTTTAAAAATACGTTACGATTTCCTGTTATACTTCATAAATCAAAATTTTGGTTATTTTTAGTACTTTACGAATTCTTAAACTTCGTTAATTTTACGGCAGAATAACTTCAATTGAGGTCACAATTTAGATATTATTAACGTAGCCATGAAGTATTTATAAAGTAGCATAACGTAAAATAAATGTTACGTAAAGTCAATTTTCACCTGGGAATCGCTCAATGCAAAATATAAGTAATTCGAAGAAAAATATATTTTTGCTATATTATTGTTAAAAATGTTAAGAAATCAAACTAAAATTCTTACTGAAAGTAAGAAACATTGAGGTCAGATGATCTATCCTAACCTAATGTATTATCTCTCGTATCTATTGCATAATTCATATGATTGAAGACTTGTACCGAAAAGACCATAACTTGGTTAATTATCAACCAATTGATCTCGATGTGAATGGTTATATAAAATTATCTAAACTATATTTTTAGATACAACTTCTTCTTCAGAATCACGCACTTTAGTTTGATAATGGTCCATTTATCTTCGAAAAAGATATTTACAATTTTGAATTTCAATTCTCGAATAAGGATACGGAAAATCTCAAATTTCACATAACAACACTTTTAAGTGTATCCCGGGTAAAAAATTACTTCACATGACTTTATTTTACGTTATGCTACTTCATGGTTACCTTATTATTATCAAAATTGTAACGATTGAAGTTATTTAAACGTAAAATTAACGAAGTTAAATAAATCGTAAGGTACTTAAAGTAAGTCGATTTTTTTATATTTAAAGTAATACAGGAAATTGTTTTCTTTGTATGTTCATTTCGTATTTTCTCGATTTAGCCAACGGATCGAAACTAAACCATATATATTTTCACTAGCACAAGATTCTGGGTCTATTGGTAGATCAAGGATCTATGCCAGACCAACGAATTCTGAGAAAAATCGAACTGGTCAATATACCAAAATATGCATAACCTTGTCTCGATTAAATACATAAGTTTAAGATTCGACCTGGAAGTATATTGACTGTAGGGATCCGATTTAGCAGCGGAAAATGCAAAAACATTTTTTTAAATTTAGTTTTTAACGAACGGATTGAAATCAAACGTTATATATTTTGAAGAGAATAAAATGTTGAATCTTTTAGCAAAAATTAAGTCGTATACCAATCCTTTGGCAGCTTATTTATTTCTTTTCCATTGAGTGTAATATTGGCATAATATTGTAATTATTCAAAATAATATATATCATGTAGCTTTAGAACCCTCTATTCTTGTCAAATTCATTTGATATCGATTTATTATTTGCCCTCTAATAATTATACATTTGAGATCAAATCATATAACATTAAATCTGAAAAAATATTGTGACGAAAAAATTAAGATTAATTTTGCAACATAAAAATAAGCAAAAAATTTGGAATAAACTAAAAGATTTATTGAAATAAAAAATATAATAAAAACGAAATAACGCTCTGGGTCTTACAACATTCTTTATGAAATCGTTAAAGCAGCTAGAGCTGTTGATCTCTTATTCAAAGTATAGGCTAGATTGACTGAATGATTATAGTTTGTGGATACATAATAATCAGACTTGAAAATATCTCAGATAAGATAATACTATTTCAAAAACTATCTCAGACACATTTGAGACACTTCATATCTTATCTTAAAACATTGTGATAAGATATTTATTTTTATATCTTAACTGAGATACTTTTGAGATACTTTTTAAGATATTTTTATGAATGAACTATACAATTTTTTTTTACAATAATTGTAAAAAATTATTTCATTCAATAAAATAATAAAAAATAGCTTAAAAGTATCTCAGATAAGGTATAAGATAAGTATTTTATATTAAATTGTTAACATTTTATATTATATCTTGAAGCAATTTCTGAGATAGTTTTTGAGATAGTTTTATCTTATCTGAGATACTATCTCAGATACTTTTTTATCAAGTCTGTTAATAATCGAGATATAAGTAGTTTCAGTAGTTAATAAGAAAAAAAAAAATGATTTCAAAGTGCATCATCATCAGTCATTATTATTATAATTATATTTATTATTATTATTTTTATTATTATTTTTTTAGGATTTACGTATTTTCATTAAAATATGACTACTACTCTGATTTAAAAATATTTCATAACCCTTTAATTCTCTTGTTTATTTTCTTCTTTTTCTTTTTTTTTGGCTTACATGCATTAAGTCTACATTAAAATATTATTATTAATTTTAATATATCACAAAATTTAGTTTTCATTAATTTTATTTCAATTATTACTTTTCCCATTTAATAATCATTTATAAATAATTTATTCCACAATAAAAAGATATGAAATTATTGTTAAAGCAATTTCTTCAGAGTGATAATAATTTATTGTTTGTTCCAATTCATTTTTACAATCAAATTGCTTTTTAATATATTGTTTGATATTTATTTTTTATAATAAAGAGATTATTAGGTTTGTTATTCCTAATACCGCATGCAATGATGCCATTTTAATCCAATTAAATTGTTAAAGTTTATTATTCAATTAATGCGAGAATAACATAAATATAAATAAATGCATTATAATTATATAAAAAAAATTAATATGTTATTGTATATAATTTAATTTATGAGAAATCAAATTGAAAAATATCAATAATAATAAAAAAAAAACAACTCACTATTTTCAATAATTTACTAATTTAATTAAAAACTATATATTTATTGTATAACAATTAATTTGTAAATATAAATTTGACTTTTGCGGTTTTCAGTATATTTATTTTATTATTTTATTATTTATTTATTTGTTGTTTTTTTTTTTTAATTTGTGTATTTTGTTTATAAATCTTAAATCTAATATTGAATTTAATAAATATTATTATTATAATTAAAGCATTTTTTTTTGGCACTCAAAATAGCTTAAATACAAATTAGCTGAAATATTATTTTATAATATTTTTGGCCTTTTCTACGTTTGTGGTTTGTGTAATGGTGTTTTTCAATTCATTTTTTTTTTTGTTCATGCTGTATTATTTTTTGTATTAATTTATTCGAAAAAGTTTTGGCTAATTTAATTAAATTATATATCCGTGTCACACACATGATAATATATCGTCGGCTAAGGGTGTAAGTAAATCTGCTAAGTTAATTTTTAACAATTTTATAGGACAGCGGAAAAACCATATATATGTAATAATTTTACATTATTAGAGTTGTAAAATTGACAAAAATACACAAACTGGATTTTTCATTATTTACAATTATTAATTAAACACATGCTATATGGTTTTATTGAAAATTATTGAAATATTATCTCTATCTAGCATATTTATCCTCTTAGCGGACGATATGATAGTAGTTACTATTATATTTTCCCAAATTTTTGGGAGGGTTATCTTATAAATTGTTTTGGTAATGTGTTCAAATATATTTAGTATTACCAAACTTTCCACAAATCACAAAGATAGGATAATAATTACTATCACATAATTGTTTGTGTGAACGGGTATTAGAGACTTTCATCGATTTGAGTGAAAATAAAGTGTAGAGTTAAGTTTTTGAAAATTACCTTTGCCATTTTAAATTTCAAATATAGTTTATTTAATAGTAGATAATTTTATTAGTCATAGCTTTTAGTTGGTAAGAAATCATTAAATATTTTTGTATTTTATTTTTGCAAGAAACAAGGTAAGTTTTTACTTACCTGCACAAAAATTCCAGCTTACTGAAGTGGATATTTTGCACAACAAAGATGAGCAATTTTTTATTTTAAACATGTGTAAGGGCGGGGGTGGTTGGGTGAAGAAAAAAAGGTATAGGTGAACAAATTTTCCACATCGAGGCGTTATAAACTACGTAGACGAAGGTAAATATCGATCTCCTCATCTTCAATCCCATAAATCGCTTCAACAAAAAAAATACGGTTAGTATTGCAAGAGCATTAAATAAAATTTAATTGAATTAAAAAAAAAAAACAGTTTGCAACTTTTTTTGCATACACACTTTAAAAAAAAGATAAAAAATTACCATCTTCGTTCACCCTTATGTATAATTGAATTTTCATTTCTAATGTTATTCATGAGTGTAAACTGTTGTTAAATACCAATTATTTATGGAAAATATAATTATTAATTTCATGAATAATTTCTATCTAACTAACTATATAGTAAATTGAGCACTAATTTAAATAATTGCAATCATCAAAATTTGAATTTAAATCAAATTTGGTAATATTAAAGGCAAAAACTCTGGAAATACCTGCCATTATTATAAGTATGAAATGGAGTATTGCAGAAGCAAATAGAACACCTTACAGTATTTATGATGAATTTTATATTTTGAACAATTTCACAATGGTATGATGAGTCTTGGCTAAAATATATGTTGACATTTGAGCATAAAATTTGTTCCATAAACATTTAGAAAACATTTATTATTAAAAGTTCTATAAAATTGTAATCTGACAATTAATTGTGAACGTAAATAATTTAATTACACGCTAGCTAGGGGTGCGGGTAAGAACTCCCCAAGGAATAAGTCTCCAAATGGATTAACTTCCCAAAAAAAAAATGGAATAAATCCCCAAAAAGTGGAATAACTCTCCAAAAAAATCTGTTTTTGGGGAGTTATTCCATTCACATGCCTCAAAAAGTGGAATAACTCCCCAAAAACAGTTTTTTTTTGGGGAGTTATTCCACTTTTTTTTTTTTTTTGAGTTATTCCACTTTTTGATTGGGGACTTATTCCGTGGAGAATTATTCACCCTCCCCGCTAGCTAGTAACAAATAAATTAATATTACAAACAAAAATTTTTGATTGAGTGTAAAGAAAAAACTTTTTTGAAATAAGCGCAAATAAAAAAATTGGCAATACTTTGCTATTGAAATAAAATTATTATGCATCACATTACCGATATTACTGTAATCTGTCCTTCTCGAAAAAGGAAATCTCGAAGTATTCCCGCAAAATACTCGATAAACATAGAGAAGAAATCTCAAGAATGTTTGCGTCATTATATAAATCCATAAAATACCAGTGATAATTAAATTATCATTCTACAAAAGAACTAATTTATGTATTGAAGCACTACTAGTATAAAAAAATATATATTTTCTAAATCGATATTTTTATGAAATAAACAATTTCTTTTTAATACATATTTTTAGTTTATTATTATTATTATTATTTTTCTTTCATCATTTACTATAAAAAGAAACACATTTACCTATATATTAAATATATTTTATTTAAAATACTATTTAATTTGTCTAAAATAAGAACTGTTTTTTTTTTTATAGGGCAATACTGAATATTACTAGTTAGTATTTTACAGGTTTCTTGCTAATCTATTTATGGTTATAAGTTTTTGTTTAGTTTCAATTTGCATTATATACTTAGCAGTTTTTTTTTTATATATAAATATTTTATACTTAACTTTCTTAAATATAAATATTAAGTTGGATAAAAACAATTGAAACAAAATAAATTTTAAATTATAAATATCATTGATATCAGAAAATACCATAATATTAAAAATGTTTTATTTAATGATCATAATAATTAAGTATTTAAAACATGAAAAAAAAAGCAATTTCCGTTTTCATGTTTTTCATTATGTTTTATTTTAGTTATTTTTTTTTTGTTAATTTTTTTAAGTTTTAGATAACTGTTCTTTTTTAAGACTGTGTGCATTAGTAGGGATAGTATAGAAGTATCGAAAACAGCCAACTATTTATAGATATTTTTAAATAAAGCTAGATTTCCAATTTAGTGAGCTAATAAATTCATCTACGAGTATGTTTAAAAAAAAAAAAAGAATTGTAATTTCGAATTAATTTTTTTGTGAAATTGCTTGAAGAAAAGTTAAAATGTTGTTAGTTATTTCGTTTTTAACTTAAAATGTGAGAAATTTGAGGCTTTGTTCTAATTAATTGTTCTATTAAATTTTAACATCTCGATGCAATTTGCAATTAAAAAATCTCAGGCACTACTAACCAATTAAAGATTAATTTCAAGCATATGGTGTCGCCCACAAAATGAAACGGAGCACAGATTTAAGTGAAATGTTTTATTCGAGATTTGATAAAGAACCCAATTAACGCTTGAATCTGTATTTAAAATAGACGTAAAATAAAATGCCTAAAACTTCGGGGACTATTTAGTTTTTGGCATAATTGGTGTTAAAATCATATATTTTACTTTATATACCAGTGTTCGCAAAGATGATTTTGACAAAAGGACGCAGATGATCAGATTTTTTCATATAACTTCGAAATAAATTGGAAATTAATGAAATGGTTTATCACAGAAAAATGCTGATTAGTATCAGGAATAAAACCATATTCACAAATATTAAATCACTATTGGCATTTATATAAAGTCAAAGGTTAAAGTAGAAATCATCTAGAAAAATCATCCAGATGATTTTGAGTTTAAGCAATTATTGCATTAAATAAAAAAGAATTTGGCATTTGTACATTACATTTATTTCTGTGTAACTAATCAGCAATTTTCCGTTAAAGACCATTTTAGTAACGTCCAATTAATTTGGAAGTTATATAAAAAAAAACTGATCATTTACGCGTTCTTTGCTCAAAATCATCTTTACGAACACTGTTAAATACTAACGGTAATTAAATTTACCGAAACGTCGGTATATTTGTATATTAAAGATAATACCAAATGAATAAACTGTTTTAATTTATTAATACACTTGGCCGATAGCCTGATGTCTGATGTACACTAAATACAAAAAATTCACGGCCGTATAACAAACAATTCATTAAATACTAAGAAGCTGTTAAAAATGTTGGTTAGTAGAATGGGTGTTGGTCTAAATAAATTATTTAGGGAAACCGTTTTGTAAATAATATTATACATAATATTGTGCTTCGTACTTATTTTTTACACTAAAATTATATTATTTTTGAACATTCGTTATTTAAATCCATAATAATTAATTTTGAAAACCGTCCGTTTTACGATAATGTGTTATCTTTTTTTCTTTTTTACACTTCTTTCTACTTTTTTTTTTAATAACTTTTTTATTTTTTTATTCTTTATTTTGTTTATAATATAGCATTAACTATTTTTTCATTTTTTTTAAAAACCATTTGTGACGGTACTTATATTACTATTAATAATTCGTTGCCAAATTAGACGATACATTGACTTTACTTTAAATTTTAAGTGAAATTTAATTATAAGTGGCGGATGGATATAACGGGGGCTATATTTTTATATATCAATCTAAAACTGATTCCATTGATAGATTTTATATTATTGACCTGATGCCGATATCGCACACATATTTTCTACAAATATTTATATTGATTTCTTCGTTATGATGAGGGTATCAAGATAAACCCTGCCATTTATATTAGGCGAAATTATTACATAACTTCAGTACATACGCAAACCGTATTTAGAAGCCGTCCACGTTAATGCAGGGGGGTCTGATCGTAAAATATTCATAGGGACAGACAAGTGTTGGGGGGGGATATAAATAAAATTTGGACGTTCACCAAAAATATTTTTTTTTTTACGTCCACCTCCGCGAGGAGGGTTTACAAAATCAGAGACAAACAGACTAAGGGAACGGAGCAGGGGGTGATCAAAAAAATTACTAAAGATGGTTTACAAAATACACGATTTCGCCAGCCACATGTAGCTTTAAGTGGCTATTCTCCAATTACATAGCTGTAAAATAAATGAAGTTTGAAACGATATTTCTCAAGTAAGCTCTGGTTGTTACAATTACAAACATAAAAATTTCATGTTTGAAATATAAGTTGGAGCATTTGTTAACCAATTAATTTAACCTAAATCGATCTGTTAAATTATATCACACTAAATATGGTTAAAATGTATTATAATTATAAGATGTAATTTATACTAAAAAATAAAAAAAAAAATTATACTTCACGAAAGAGTTTTGTCATTTCATTCAGAAAAAGAATATTGACGAACGATTAAGTGCTAGTATTTTGAAATAGGGTCACCGAAATATTTTACCGAATATGATGCTATAATATTTTAAAATGATATAGGTATAATATTTTGTTCCAAATTTCCATTTTTTTTTAATTCACGTGAGACTTGTACACAAAAAATGCAACTTTTGAGTTAGCTTTCTTCGTGTATATTCTTGAGTTACAAATGAAAAGTGCCTTGGCCACCAGATTGATTAATTTCTATTAATTTCTAATTTTTAACTCTTGATTCTCAAATTATTTCAATCTTCAATCAGAATTTTACTTCGTTTTTTAACATTTTTAAAATTTTATTGGTTCCGTAAACTTTTTTTTTTTTTTTGTCGTTTGATAACATTCGTAACAAAAATGTAGTAGTGTTTGTTTACGCGAACCATATATAAGTGCACAACCGTGATACCCTCATCTAAACACATGCACATATGCATTATTCTCTGATATTATTAACTAAAAAATCTATTATGTAATAATATTTTTATTTTATTTTATTTTTTTATAAATTCTATTGATTTACACATTTTTATTGTTTGTTATTTGGTTTGTATTTTATATTGATTCATTATTTTTTTTATTATTAAAGTGCTAAATATACGCAATACACTGGTGAATGTTTTACAGTATTAAGAATGGGATTGAAAGGTGTTTTATATCGAATTAACATATGCTTTTATCAAAGAATATACTTGCTATTTTCCTTCTTTTTTTTTACATATATATTTTATTAATTAGTACTTAATCATAATCGAATTGTTGTAACATATTTTAATTTCAAATTTTACTTACGAAAATATATAATCAATACGTTTGGTGCTTATGATGCGCCTCATTAGTTAAAAATTAATATTATTGATTTAAAATGAAATAACATGATACTTTCTAATTATTTCCCGCAGTAAAATAATAATAATAATAATAATGTTGATTTACAATGTTTTCTAGTATTAATTGTAAATTTGTAAATTGTCATTGGCAATATCGGTAAATATTGAACAAAAAGAAAACATAACACTTTCCAAATCAGAGAACATATTTTTAACAATGTATCAAGAAGAGGATTATTACAATAAAATTGTCACTTGTATTTTATAAATTATTGCTTTTTATCGGTATTATGTTTATTTAGCAACTCTAATTATAATATAAATCCAATTAGTTTATAATATAGTTTATGTATGGCACACATATACACTTTGATACTTCTTATATTTATTACTTATATATAATTTACCTTTTAAATATTAACTTAATTTAATATTTTTTTTTTATATATTCTTTGTAATTAGTTCACATTTTATATGTTAAATAATAATTAATTTAACTTATGTATATATATATATTATATATTATATTTAATATTGATTTTTAATTTGAGCAATTTATGTTGCGGCTTTAATTTTTATTTTTTAATTTTTACAAATATCTTCTCTTTAATTTTTTTTTTTTAATTTTTTATTTCATCATATATGTAATTAATTATATTATTTGTTAAGTATATTTTCTTATTATATAAACATATTTATACATTTAAGAATTAGATTTGGCACAATTAATTCATTTTATTATATATATTTTTATTTTATTTTATTTTTTTTTATTTTTCTTACTATAGACAAATATAATAATAATAAGCAATAAAATGATCAAAATGTTATTTATTAAATTTGAGCATATTTACTATTTAATTTAAATGAATAATATTTTCATATTGAATATCTGAAAACAAGACAAATTATCTATTCCGAATTTATAATAATTTTTTTTTATATATTATATATATATTAATATATATAGGTGATAACTTATCAACTTTGTGATAAGTCAAGATGTGATGATTATGAGATAAATTAAATAATGAAAAAGTATACAATTGTTCAGTCGCTTCACTTTTTCAACCTCAATCGCAGATTTAATATAAATAATAAATGTTCTGTACAATATGTAATACATTTGACTTATTATTGTTGTGATTACTCAATGAAGCAACAATATTAATCTAAATAATAATTTTTTCTATTATATGTTCGTGGTTAAATTATAAAACCAAAAAAAAATAAAATAAAAGTACATTGAAATCATTCCCAAAATTTAAATCAAGAAATAAAAATAAATTTATAATTTGAATATTGATGAATAGATGTGCTCAAAGATACGATGGGCGAGCATAGACTGATGACTCCGTTTTAAATACAAGTTCAGAAAATAAATATATATAATATATATATTAATAACAATTTCTATACAACAAGATGATGGAATCAAACGAAATAAATATGTTTCGAATAATATGACATCGTTACCGCAGATAGTATAGCTAAACCAATGCGACTGGTCATTTTAAAAACTAAAAAACTAAATCTTTTGGCACAAATGAGGCACAGTTTTGATAACAATACATATTTTAAAATGTTATTTTTGTTCATCTTTATTGATAATAGCTATGCTTAAAGCTTAATAATAATAAAAAAAAAATCTTTGACAATAGCTAATCAGTTATGAAGTCGTCTGTCTGCACAGCACATCTTTAATTTTGCCTAAAAGACTTTCATTCTGGCAAATACAAAAAAAAAAGAAAAAGAAAATAATATTTCCGCACCCGAAAAATTCATTGGAATTTAATTTTTTAATTTTTTTTTTTTATTTTGTAATATTCAATATTCATGCACAACCCTGGTTTGAATTCACTTAAAATTTTTAATATTATAAGAATTTAGATAAATTGAGCAAAATAATATATTATATAATTTTCTTTTGGCTAATTAACTAGGTTTAGATCTTACAATAATTTCTTTTCTCTTTTAAAATAGTTAATAAAATTAATTAATTTGCATTATCACAATAAAAATTATTTTCCTTGATTTTTCTTTGAAAGAAATTTGTAAAATAAATATATTTATAATAAGTAAATATTCTTTTTTTCTTTTGCTATGCTTTTTGTATTGTTCGTGTATCTACTTTAATTGTATTTAATTTTTTTTGTTTTTTTTTTTTTTTAATTATTATAACATTAGTTTTAAATTAATTTTTTCGTTACGAAATACTGTGATATATAATTAGTGATTTCACCATCATATTTAAATTTTCTTATATAAATTTATAATTTCTATATTTTATTTTATTCATTCACATATTTCTTTTACTTTAAAGTAAAATTATGTTTGTTTTTGTTTTCTCAACGGAAGCAATACATTTTGTTAAGTTTATTTATAAATTTATAGAAATAAATAAAGAGTAAAAGATATGGAGCTTTTATGAAATCCAAATCATGCACCATTTATTTGGTGTTTGTCGCTTTTATGCCGAAGCATATTCAAGCTTCTGGTTTATCGCATAATTTTCATTGATTTTGATAAGATTTTTGTTTATCAATATAGCTTTAGTATCTTCTTTAAAACAAATGGGAATAGCAACACGATACACGCGTTACGTTCATAAAATATTTAATAATTAGAATAAATTTGTCATATTATATGCTAAGTAAATTATTAGATTATTAAATCTTTAATTATAAATATGGTGAGTATACAGCAATAAATTGTATTTTTATATTTGTTTGCTTACATTTAATTTTTATATTTTATCTATTTTTAAAATGGGGTTTTTCTCTTTTTATTTTATTTTTATTTTATATCATTATAAAGTAATGTATTTTTAGTAATTATTTAAAAGCTAAGTATTAAATATATATTCCTATCTTTATTTTTTTATTTATTATGTTTTATTTTTCTTTGAATAAAGTATTTATATTATGCATTTGTATTCTTACATCCATGTTTAAATTAATGAATAATGTGCAACTTTTAAATGAATAAACAAAACATAAGCTATTTAAAAATAGTTATAAATGTTAGTTCAATTCCACTCAACAACTAATTTCTGAATGATTTTCTTTTGATATAAATCGTTCATTATATCCTTGAATTGTAAACGGTTGTGTTGTTGATTTATCTAAGTTATTATTTCCAGATCCTGTTGTTGACGTACCATTACCATTTACAGTTGAATTTAATTTATCGGATGACGAAAGTTCATTGATTGAACCTTTATTATTTGGTGTTGTAGTATTATTTAACATTCGTACGTTTGCATAAGACATTGAATTCTTATCTAAAGCAGCTGGATCAAGTGTTATTGGACCACTACCACTGCCACTGCCAATACTATTTCCACAACTACCAATACTACCAGCTCCAATACTACCACCGCTAATACTTTTATTATCTAGCTTAGGTGACTTTTGTTGAGAGGATTTATGTGAAATATCACCAAATGATATTGGTGGCTTTATTGTAGTTGGCGTTTGTTGTGGTGTATCAAGAGTAATTAATTTATCTTCAATTGAATTTGATAATTTCGGAGGTAGCAGTGGTTGATCTGATTTTGAATTTGGTATCATAAATGATGTTTCCCAACATCCTGAATCATCAAGCATTTTTGGTGCGGCTGGTGATGTTGTTTTCGGTGCTGAACATGTCGTAATGGTTTCAGATAGCGTAACACCAGTAGCTTCGCTTAGTAAACGTTCAGCGGCGCTACGTGGACCTGGCAGTGGTATTAGGTAGTCTGATGAATTCGGTACTTGTAAACAGAAATCATCGTTTGGTGGACGCATTATTGTTTGGTCACGTTCAGTAGATGGTGGCCGAAAGAAACTAGGCAAATTATTATTCATTACTTCTGCATCTTGTGTACATGTAATCAGTCTTTCAAGTAAATTAGAAAACGGTGGTCGATCTTCTGGTGTTGGATTCCAACACTCAGCCATTATTCTATAAATAGCAACTGGGCAACCAGGGGGCGCATCGAGGCGACCGCCACCAGTTACTAATTGCATTACATCACGATTTGGTAGACCGGTATAGGGCATAAGACCCAAACTAAATACTTCCCAAAGCAATACTCCAAATGACCAAACATCAGTTTTCGAAGTAAATATACCATCCAAAAATGCTTCCGGTGGCATCCATTTTATCGGTAACATTGCTTTTCCACCCTTTCTATAATAATCAGAACGGTATATATCTCTAGCCATACCAAAATCAGCTATTTTCACAACACGCCCAGGTCCTTTACTACTTAATAAGCAATTTCGTGCGGCAATATCTCGGTGTATAAATCGCTTGCTTTCCATGTATCGACAGCCCTTCGCAACATCTAATGCACAAAACACTAAATCTTTCATAGTCAATGGTGAAGGTCGTTCCGGTTTATTACGACCTTCACGTAAAAAATTCTTTAAATCACCACCCGCCAATAATTCAAGCACAATAAATCGAGGATGTCGATCAAAGCAAACACCAATCAAATGCACAATATTTGGATGACTAAATTTTGCCATTATAGCTGCTTCCATTAAGAAATCAGCTTCAGCTTGCCCAGTAGACATTTCCGGTAATGTTTTAACAGCTACTGGCATTTCAACAGCATCACCGTCACGATGGCGATACAATCCTTGATATACTTCACCAAATGCTCCTTGACCGAGTGCTCTAATTATAATATTATAAAAATAGTCAATGAATCAGATGTTCTATTATTTGCTAAATATAATGATTTTAAAAACATACTTAACCAGTCGTAAACTTTCTCTGGCAACTTGTGGAAGGCTTTTAACATCCACATTTCCATTTAGAATACCATCACATCCATAATTAGGGTTAAAATTGGTCAATGCTGAATCGTCAGTGTTATTTCGTAGGCGGCTTAATTGTAAATCTTGTTCCAGTAGCATTTTATGTCGAAGTGCTGCTTGCTTTTTACGTTGATATCGATTATCTACAATTTTATTATTTAATTAAATAAAACTCTGCATTAATAATTGAAATAGGTTGAAATGCAATATTTTAATTATATAGCATTTTATGTGGCATTTTTTTTAAAAAAAACATCATTTTGGATAGATTCAATATCTTAAAATTAATGTTTTACTCACAAAGAATCAATATTAAAGCAGCCAGGGCAGCTATTAAAAGAATAGTAACAACTGCAAAGAATATTATTAGATATTCCATTGGTATATCTTGTTTAGTTGTAGCTACAATTATAGGTATAAAAATAATAACAAACAAAATTATTATTCATTATGTATGTATATTCAAAAATAGAGTCTTACGTTCACAAGCAGTATAATTGTCCTTCTTTAATCGCCATCCATCTGGACAAATACAAGCAACTGTTGAACTAAATTCATCTAATGCAACGCATCTATAATCACAACCGCAACCAGGATGCGGTATTGCAGGTATAATAACAACAGATCCAGGTCCACTATTATCTCCAGAATAAACAGCCGAAAGTTCCGCAACATTTCTTTTCTTACCAACAAATGATGTACCACCCTCACCATTTGTTGATGAGCCTATTGTATCTCCCCCAGAATAACCTCCACCACCACCTGTTTATTTTAGATAATATAGTATTAGATTAGCAATATTTAGAAAAATAAGTTTATCTCAATTAAACAAGCTGCTAATTAATCGGTACAATACTTTATTTTTGATACATGTAGTCATTTTGTTTCTCAAGATTAAGTAGATGGATATTGATCATTGATCTCTCAATAGACGCAGAATCTGCGCGTTCTCAAAACATATTGGCACTTGCTGTTTACCCGAAGAACTGAAGTTATTCAGTTAATCACACCAAAATGGTTGTTCTATTTAACTGAAGAGAATCTCGTTAGTAGTTTCGGCGTGAGTGAACTAAACGAAGACTCTTCACTTTAACTGCCAGTTGTTTTGAAGCTATTCAGCTATAAAATGACAATTCTATATCACTTCAGTGGTAAATAGAACAATTTTAAGTGAAGAGATGTCAAAAACTGCCGCGCATATAAAACTGATGAGCGGCATTATATGAACCGAAGACTCTTCAGTTCTTCGGGTAAATAGAAAGCACCTATAGTTAGTAACCTGTATACGTATACGGCGTGCGTGCGTGTTTTCACTTGCAAAAATTAAACTATAGTAAATAATCTGATAAATATCATAAAATTATGACCGTAGGTAGATCTACTCTAATAAACAAAATGTCAAATAAAAAATAAATTTTACGTAAACATTAAAGGTAATAATTAATTTTCAACTATTATGCAATAATTATTGTAATTATCAATTTTTAAGTATTATGTAAAATATTTAAAAAAGTTCATAACTTCACTTTTGAGAAATTTTAAAAAAATAACTACTAGCGCACTATCCAGATTTTATAAACCCGTCTCTATTAAGTCAATAAAGCTGTTTACTTAGAGCTTTATGTAATATACTAGGTAGTTTTAGAGGATTCAATTATAAATCAGCTACAAAATAACCGACTTATTATTAACATTATTAGAATAATCAAAAAAATAATAATGCGTACTCCACATATTATGTATCAAAATAAATTAAATTTGTGATAAAATTTTGCGAACTTTTTCATTTTTATTTTACTGAAAACTATTTCTATTTAATTTTTTTTTTTATTTATTTTCCCTTTTAAATAATTTACTGCCATTTTTATTTAATTTTATGCCATTTTTAGCGTAAATTTTAATTAATTTAGTGCCGTTTATAATTAAAACAATGTCGAAAAAAATAGAGCAACATTCGACTATTTTAATTACCTCCAGTTGTGCATCCACCTCCTCCACCTCCAAAACCTCCTTGGCCATGAATACCACGAGCTGGATAGCATGGCTCGCCACCCCGACCACCTTAAATTATTATAAATGTATTTATAAATTGCATGGTAGCAAATACGGTTTTGCAAAATTTTTATATAAAATGAGTTATGTAAATGTCAATAAAATATAGAAGCAACATTTTATTCATTGATTTGATTTTACCTTCCAAAAGTGACGCTCCCATATGTGTTCCTAATGCATGATCTGCTTGTGCTCGCCATCCACCACCTGGTCCACCAGTTCTATTTATTTCACCATGTTTTTGTCCACTCACTTCTATTTTATCTGGTTCTACACCTCGTCCATGCTGTAAATCATCATCTAAATAACGTCCAATACCCAGGCCTCCACCACCACCAGCAACTAATAATGGAACAGCCACACTGGCTGTATT
Organism: Catotricha subobsoleta; assembly: GCA_011634745.2. Lineage (NCBI taxonomy): Eukaryota > Metazoa > Arthropoda > Insecta > Diptera > Cecidomyiidae > Catotricha > Catotricha subobsoleta. Next base: position 1,448 of record JAABKK020022474.1, on the reverse strand, counting down.
TAATAAAAATACATAAGTTCCGCCACCACCACCTCCTGCACCGTCCTCAATTACCAAATTCTTAACTTGTTGAGTTTTCGAATTTGGTGCTTTTTCAAACATATTCTTTTCTTTAGGCTCACAAACTTTATCCCGATAACCCATTGATTTTATGCAAGCGTGCTCGCCACGTTGACCAACTAAAATATAGATTTCTTCATCTTTATGCAGTTCAAAGACTGAAACAGCTAATGCCCCTCTAGATGAACCTACACCACCCGAACCTAAGCCACCGCCAGCTCCTTTAGCAATTATTCTAAAATTTAAATAGATTTTTTCGATTAGAATTTTCGTAAAGAATATTTTAAATAATGGATTGTTAATAAGTATATAATCGAAATATTTGAAATAGAACTATCACTACGTTTATAATGTAAGAATCCTGGCCCGTGCCACATACATGTACCCGCACTAAAACCACAAATTTGGTGTTTATAATGATAAATGTGGTGCGGCTACATGTTTATTTAGCCCGTAGTGCATAATTATTATTTCAATTTAACGATCATGCGAACTTTTAAAAGGTTGGAGATATTATACATACGTGTAATAATTTTCGTTTGGTACACGCCAAACTTGAACACCTTTGTATGGCTGATCTTCTAATACACGTACTGACGATGATGCATCTGTATTATTGTACACATCCATACAATCATTTAATCTTGGACCTTCTTTGCCACGCGCTCCACAAGTTGTGAGTTCAATGACTATAATAGTTATTTCATAAGTTAATTAAAGAAAAGTAATAAATACAAAATTAGTATAATTAACAAGAGTTTACCAGTTTTATTGACAAAGTCCCGATGTGGTGTTTTATCTATTAATATGCGTGGATCCCAATAATTATAGCCTTGCAAATGTTCTAATGGAATATTTAAACCAAAACATTCTGGGCTCATCGAAAAATCATCGATAGCAACATCTGAAAATATTCGCATTCCCATACGTGCTTCAAATTGCAGATAATATCTAAATAATTATACATACATATATTTTTTAGCTTCTATTTCTACAAATCGGAATTCATTTTAATATTAAATATTTACTTTGCTGTGATATTTGGCATAATTATTTCAATTCGTACCCAATCTTGACCCTGGTCTCTTGAACTCCACCATAGTGTTGATGTCACATTTTCTTTTTCCCTTATTTCAACCATTGATAAATTAACACTTCCAGGATTTTTACCAAATTGATGTACATAAAAGCGAGCCTATTATAAAAAAAAAGAAGATATTTAACTGTTAGAGGACAGTTCTGCCGCTATAAATCTAAACGTCGTAACTACATCAAATTTGGCAAACGATTTTCATCCTTATACATATGCATTAGGGTGGAGCGTTTTTGAAAACAAAAATTAAATTGAAAGTGCGGGGGGTGGAAAAGTTGCGCACGAGTGTCATGAA
>JAABKK020022463.1:1571-17958 GCA_011634745.2 Catotricha subobsoleta | reverse complement strand
TTTTGCTTGGGGTACAATATTTAAAACTATGTTTTTTTTTTAAATTACAGTTAACGTAAAAATCTAATCGACAATGAATATAAACTAAAAGATAATTTGGAAAAAATATTGCTTAAATGACCTCGCACAAGAAATTTAATCAAATAGTATTTTGTGTAAATTTCTGTTGTTTAGCAACAATAAAGAGAAATAATGTGTGAATAATCTGCGTTTATTATAGTTGACTAAATTGCTGTAATATGCACGCTATTGGTTATTCCTAGATAAGATTCGTTATTGAAGATAAAATAATGCATAAAATATATAATATTGTTAAAATCTAACAACAAAATATTTTGTGTTATTGCAGCGAATTTAATACTCTATTAAAGTGAAAAATGCATCATAAAACTACAATACATTCTTCGTTTTCTCAATGAACAATACAGTGTCGAACTGGTCATCAAACCCAGATGGCCATTATCACTTGGAACTTATAATAAAAATTTCTTTTTTGGAACATTTCTTTTAGTCTTCGAGGTTTTTTAAACTTAAGTTTTATTTGGTCGAATCCCGTTTGCCTCTGAGCATATGAAACAAAACAATGGTTTATGGACACTTAATTAGATTTACATAATTGCATAGCTTGTTACAAAATGAAATCATAATTAAAAGTTCATTATTCCCTTTGGGTCAATATTAAAATGGAAAACACTTTTCTAGTGTTGTTTTATAGCCAAAAAAACACTATTCAATATAATTTAATGTAATTAAAATTTTCTAACACAATATCATATAAAAGCGAACCATTATAAAATAAATATGTAAACTTTATTACCATTCTTTGTTCTATTTTGCTTCAACTCTAATTTTGCTATTTTCCAAATAAATAACACAACAAAATATAAAACCTATATACTGCATCTGCGACTTGTGTTATGGTTATGCCAGAATTTCTATACAGTATAGAAGTAACACAATAATGTAATGAGTAAAACTAGAAGAGCCTTGGGAAAAACCGCAATTTCATTTTCATCTGCATATATTATACATAATTTGTTGTTTCTTGTTTTGTAAATGTGTTGAATATGTTTTGTACATTGTAATGTAAGTCACAAAATAGCATAATAGCTTTAATATATTGTTACTGATGATTGGAAGCCTTCGTATTTTAACTAGCAAACAACATTATTGCAACAATGTCCATCTATATATTTTACAACACTGACTTTATTACTTCATTCCTAGGGTTGCATCTCCATATTTCGAATTTTCATCCCCAACATATTATTACACACCACCAACCACAATTATTACAAATTGTGAGAATAAAAAAAAAAAAAAAAATAACAAATATTGTTTGTAATTATCCATGACACATGGATTCCGTACAAATGCGGTAACGAACAAATTAAAATAAACAAGATGACCAATTTCGCTTTTGAATTTTATGTTACTTGGACTTTATTGAAATAATTTGCATACAATTTAAATTCAAATTACTTTTTATAAATTGCAATTTTGATATTTTGAAATATTTTTTATGATATTTTATTATGTTGCTGCATTTGGTTCAAAAATAGAAGAAATGAACATATAATTGAATTAAATTCATGAATTGTAATACCGAGTTTGATTGATATTTTTATTTTTTTTTGTATAAAATTAGGGGGATGTATTTTAGTGGTGAAAAAGGCTGTTCCCAGCCACCCACCTCGACGACCACCTATAGATTAGCTATTCGACATGGGAAGACAATAATATTATGGATTCCTTAATTTACTGTTGTGCTTTAAATCCGAACCAGAAAAAAATGTAATTTTTATGCACACGACCAAATCAACATGATCTCTCAAACGTAACAAAAAAATGCTACTTATTTATTTTTGATTATTATATTTATTGCATTATGATTTAAACGCAATTGACATATTGTTTCCAAATACTCACCTTTGAAATGTTCTTCTTTGTTATCAACACGTGACAAACGGGAGCGACCATATACATACAATTGAGCAAAAATTTTAAATTTATTTTTATTGTTTCGATTTTATTATTTTATTTATTTCAAATTTAGTTACACAATTGAAAACTTATTTGCTTCGTGGGTGGCAAATATTTGTATGTCAATCGTGGTTTTATTTTTGAAATAATATATGTAATATAACAGCCGGAAGTTATTCCAATTTTAATATGTTGGTGTGACGAATTGTAAAATGTGAACCATTAACAGGACGGCTATATTCAAGAGTTCTTTTAAGTATTAATCCACAAGTAAATACCAGTTTATGAAAATTCAAATTTAATATTGCAATGAGTTCGTCTGTGAATAAAATGCACACACTAATATTAAAATCGATAATACATCTATTTAATAATGTAAAATCATTGATGAGAAAATCTGAATTTATATCAATTTCAGTAATATGATTAAACATCATAATAATTTTAGTCATGTAATCTAACATTGTATTTGCTGTGATTGATATTCAAAAAGAAAATTTAACCCTAACAACATTTTCACGTCAAAAAATTGATGGATGGCCATATTAAAAAAGCATAAACAAAATTTTTAAATATTATGCGACCAGCCAAAATGCATAGAATCTAGATTTACATGAAATTACAACAAGTAAAGTAGGCATTTTGTTATTTACATTTCCACCAAAGGCATTACAATGTTTACAAAATGTATTGTTTGGAACATTATAATAATATTATGAGTGTGAAGCTGAAGCATATTTCGATTATATATAATTTAAATGCTATTAACATATTGTTAAATCATTTTGGTTTGACAATATTCTTATAACTGTTTAAATATATATTATGCAAAGGTATGACACAACAAAGTATCAAATTTAGTTTTAATGAAAAATTTTAAATGCAGTGGGGTGCGCCTTATTAAATATGGAAAATTATGTGGTGTGAATCGTTTTAAATATTTGATGGATTTTTTAGCATTTAAATATTTGATGTATTTTTAGGTAAGTACATTTTTTGTATATTCTATTTTCGTCGCTTATCTTATGTTCGATGAGTTAGGTTTTGAATTATTAAAGAGAAAGACAAAAAATAAAACTTCAATATTTTTGATTCGTCAATCAATATCTCAAATGGTCTGGCATAGAAATCCATATTTTATTTTCTTTCAAGTTTTGCTTTGCTTGTGTATTATCAGAACAATAAGTACATTTTTATTATACGTTTTTGTATTGCTAGCAAATGAAAATATTCATTTAATAAATGAAACTTAATTCAGTTAAAATCCTTACGAAGCATTTCTTGCATTAGCAACAGACCGAATATATGGAGATTTTGGAGCTCGTTTTAGACTTTTTGTTGATTTATTTAATAAATTTTGACCTAACATTAAGTTATTAGCAATACAAAAATGCATACATAATAATAATATAGATTAAAATTTTATAAATTTTTTGTACTTATATCGCACTCGGCATTCACATCATATAATAACAATAAAAATAATAAATAATTTATGTTCATAATCAATATAATATTATGGAAAATAAAATGTATTTCGATTTTCACATTACTCTTTGTTATTATTTTTATTTTTATGATTATTATTATTATCATCATTATTATTATGTATTTTTGTATCAATATTTTTTGTTCATCATAAATTGATTTTCACAATAATATCCAACGCCCAAACCTATAGTATAAAATGTAGGTATGGAACGGTAGAAATAAGTATTTATTTATCTCCACCTATTAGAAAATAACATACCAAACACAATGTTTATTCACCGCACAACACAGTTGAACCGACGTATAAATAATAATATTATATTTTCAAAATTATATCTGCCGAATGGAAATCTTTTCGTTTCATTGATTTTTATGATTATGAGTGGTTCGTTCGGTATATTGAGAATTCTATTGTCTTTTGGACACAAATAATATCAATAAAAGTACTCGAAAAGAGTCGAAAGCACTTTTGCACTATGCCACCACTATTCAAATTGTCAAAATTCACTTTATTTATGAGCAATCAATGTGAGCGTGTGTCAAACACATCAAAATCATCATCATCAAGACACATCATAGTTTGGCATTTTTAAACATAAACATTTATAGATAGGAAATTTTCGCACGAAATTTTTGATTTTAGAAAAATATTACGGTGGAATATGCATATTGCATCTCTCCGATTTGAAATTGTTTTAGGGGAGAATTTCAATGGTATCTGGAAAACTGTAAATATGAAAAGGCACTAACTAGGCACAATATTCGTGGTCATAAAATAAAAGATTATGATTTCCTTCCGGATTTTTTTTTTCTATTCGTTAAATTTCAATGGGTTTTTATTAGATTTTTCGTATGTTTTTTATCTGGAATATTTTTCACTTTTCAACGAGAAAATTTAAAATGTTCTATGTTCTGAACTAATTTTAAATGCAGCTATTTTACTTCATATCTAATTATTATATATGCACTGTGCAGTCTTAATGAGAAAAGGGTTATTTTATCGAATGCAAGTCTATCGGTTTTAAAATTATAGCAAAGTATAAAGTTTCATATTTCACCGCAATAAACAATAGAATAAAATACAGAGTCTATAGATTTGAATATATTATTGTTCACCTATAAGAAAATTTGCACCCTCAGCCATTATTGTTAAATACACAATGTTTGTTTGTAAACCTACTGTATTTCGGGTATATTCCAATGTCAATCATTATCGTTGGCCATAAATTTATTATGCGAAGGGTTAAGTTGAGGCATAAAAAGGGATGTTTTGGTGTAGCTTCTTCACATAAATATTGTAATTTTGAACCCGAAACGTACCAAGAATATAATCGTCTATGGATTATGTTATCTAAACTGGAGGAATTAAAGTACAATTCAGTTGAAAATGTGTATTTTCACAATAGAACCATATAAGTAATAGTCCATACGATATTACAAAATTAATATCATATCGAAAATTGTTTGTATGCGACAAAGATTCAATATTTCTGTTTTCAGAAAATTGCCTATTAAATGTAAATTACATATTACATATTCTATATTTTAGAAAACATTAAGAGGCTTAGTAAGGGAGGGAGGTTGGCTATACTCTCTGATTACAATACGCAATTTAAATTACAATGATAGTAATAAAAAAAAAAAGTTCAGAAATATATGCTGATACGCGTGAATGTTCACGAATAATTATTAATTTCTCAATTATGAATAAAAATAAATTCAGGCTCAATATCTTTTTATTCATGGAAATCAATAGCCCGATAAACTCAAAATTAAAATTTTATTGGTCGATAAAATATACAAAATTCGTGATCAATTAACATCTATGTGCATTCAAGAAATATAAATATTCTGAATATTGAAACTATATTCCAAATATTTTTGAAATACGCAAATATTTATATTTTGAATATCAGAATACGGAATGCACTAAAATTGAAAACTACTCGAGAAATTGAGCAAGATTTTTTAGAAAAATTTAAAGTTAGATTTCGGCGGTTATAAAAATGTTCTCAAATTGTGTTTATAATTTAAAATTAAATATAATGAATTCAATTTGTTTAAATTTATAATATACAATATAAATTAAATTATTTCCTGATACAAATAATTTTTTTGTAAATATTTAATATTCCAATCATAAAAAGATAAGAACATCCATAAATATGTTTATGTTGTTTTAATAAACAGGCAATGAATATTCTATATTTTCGAAAATATAGTATTTAACTATAGCAAATACTGAGTGTAAATCGACGGAGTCTTGCATAACGATATCAAAAAATTCACGACTCATTAAAATTTTTATTAAATATAATCATATATTGTCTATATGATTTAATCTTTTCAACCACTGGCTGTCTAAAGAAACTTATACAAGTTTTCAAATACCTTCCGGATATTTACATTGACATGTGATATGATAAATGCCATTTCGTATTATTTCAAGTTTATATAAGATTGATAATGTTTAATAGCGTTTTATTTTAAAATCAGTAATTTAATTTATTTCCAGGATAAATAACATTTTGTAATTTGAACGGAATCGTAATTGTAACATCGTTAAACAAACAAATATTAATATTTTATGTTCTAATATTTTTATAATCCACATCGACCATTCTCTTCAATGCTATAAAAATATATTTAAAAAAAAAATTGTTTGGTTTTGGAAATTGAGCTATGAGAATTCGATAGAAACATAGCATAGCATAACATTAATGGCAAATTTTCATATTTTGCAGGTCTTCATCCAACGTGTTTCAACAAAAATATGTGGATAATGGATTATTGTGATTAGAGAACGTTTGTAGCTTTGCTGTTAGGTAAATATAAGAAATCCATGCACATTGCACAGTACATGGATTTAATAGATAAGAACATGAATGTTTGAAGACAATTATAATTATGTTAATCTTCTTTATCCTAAAGCGTGTTCTATGATTTCTTTTTCAAGCTATGCTATTAAAATATCATAGGTAATAAACACTCTTCGCAATAATTCACTTCATATTCATAAGTAAATATATTTAAGTGATAACATTAAATCATATTATTTCTCATTCGTGTTTGCGGCGAAATATAAATTCTGAACATTGAATTTTCTACTCATATCTCATACTAAATATAACTAAAAGCACGTGTATGGCTTTTACTATAATTAATATTTACCACAAAAACTAATTTTCATTTCAAATGTTTAATTACAAAGTAACTTCAATAAGAGGTAAAATGTTCTCAAAAACTTAAACTTTTAAGTAGAAAATTCTTGCAACACATATTCAGTTTGTATGATTATGAGTAAATATTTTTGTCTATGCTCAAATCTATAATATGTAGAATTTAAACTTTTAGTTATGTAACTGGTTGTTGTATTTAACTTCACGAAACATACATAAAAGGTTATATGGTAATTTTTTTTAGTGAAACCTCTAGGGGGTTTTCTTTACTTAATCCTTTGATGCCATTTTTTTTTCCATACATAAATATTATTTTCATTTTTATGGTACAACATCATATATTATTTAGACGTGTGGTTGTAGGCGTTTATGTTCTGGTATGATGCATATTTTACCACCCTTTTCTTGTAAGCATAATCTTCCAATTAGTAAATATCACTGACAGAATAATTCCATTCTTTTTATTCTTCAATAGTAGCTCCAACAATTATGGCACGAGTAAAGATGGTCGGTAACTCCATTGCGGCGGTGCTTTTTATTTATTTATTTTTTTTATTCCTCAGTATGTTTTTTTTTTCTATCAAGCGCAATACGTTAAAGAAATCCGTTTTAATGAAAATAATTTATAACATAACGAAAATGAATTATAATGAAAGGGTTATCGTTGTTGTGTACAGACTTACCAAAATAAATTATAGGCAAGAGATATTTACTGTGATAGATTATTTTATTATAACATAAAATAAAAGAAAAAAAAATAGAATATTGTTTTAAAATAATAATTTAACTCTGACGCAAGAGGGGATTTAAAAGGATATTTTTGTAACTTCTGTTTAGTCAAAAAAAAAAGAAAAAAAAGATAACAAAAAAGAAACAGAAAAAAATCTAATCCTTTGATGTTGGTGCTGAATGGTGTATTTTTTTGTCGCTGTTGTATATTCGCTTCCTTTAATTAATGTTTATTAATGAAACTGTAAAAATGTTTTATAAAATGAATTATTATTAAAAGGGATTATCAACAATTGAATATGTAATGATAGAAACTAATGAGCTTTTTATATTCGATAAATAAATTGTGGAATAAGAGTAAATTAAGAAAAAAAAAATAAAGAAGCTGCAATTATTGTGAAGATAACGAATTATATGATTATTGATTATTACATTAATCCCATTATCATATTTGCGTATTTATATAAATTAGTAATATAGAGTGTGAGCTGTCGACCAATCAGTCAATGTTTTATTTTTGTATTAATTTACATTTAAAAAGAATAACCTTAAGCTGTGATGTAATAATAAATATTATCACAAATATAATAAGCGTATTATAATAACTTTTGATAGTCCATAATATGTATATGTAATTCAATTAAAATTATAATATCAATATTTCATCATCTTCTGATAAAAAAATATTCCACTAACTAACTAATTTTTGTTTTGATTGAATTCCATATATTATGGACCATCAAAAGTTATTTTATTATACGCTTATTATATTTGTGATAATATTTATTATAATTTAATGTGCATCAGCTTAAGGTTATTATTTTGCTTCATTTTTAAATGTAGTTGTAAAATTGCTGGTGTAAGTTCCCACATTCTAAAGTATTAAAATTTACCTTATAATAAAAATAAAATGTATATATAGTAAATGTACATCAAAACATTAAATTGTGTCATTCGAATTTACCCCACTAATGAAATAGTATTTTATAATTAGAAAAATAAGATACCCTAATTATTAAGCCTCCCAAAAACTCTGTTTTTTTTTTTTAATTTTATTTTTTAAATAAATAAATGGTTTATTTCCGGCATCTCGTCATTATATGTTTGGCACGAAATGCGATATCATCTAACTTATCTTCGCGGTTGTCAACTCGTATTTCAACTAATCAATCAGAATTTAATCCTTTCCACATTTCATCACAACGTATTCATTTAAAACGCACACACCGTTTTACATTCGTTTCGATTACATTTTAAGCAAATATCTACAAAACATTTTATGGGAATTTTTTTTAACCCTTTTTTCTACCATCTAATCGTCGTTGGATACGTAATGATTGTAATATGTAAATTTTATTTACTTTTTGGTGTGAATATATTCTATATGCGATATATCTTAACAACAACTACATTGAACTTATACTAAAAAAAAAAAAAGAAAGCATTATTTGTGATGAATTAGGGAATGCTTTCTATATAACCAAGTAAATAATTGTGTGTCTTTAATATTTGCATACTTCATTTCGTTATAATAAATTATCGACTGTAGTAATTAAGTTATGCGGTAAAATAAGTTTCTAACATTTTATAATTTTTCGATTAAATTTATTTAAATCAATCAGAATGTTCAAAATTATCAAGTTGTATTCAGTCAAAATAAATAATTGAGGAAAATTGAATTTTCACCCTTGACTATATTTTAACCCTTTTACATTATCGATGTATTTTGGTGCGTAAGATATTTTGTATCATATTTTTAGAGGAACTTTGTGGTAACTAAATCGACTGGAAACAAAATATCATGTAATTAATTTGAGATTTTTGTATATTAAATACTTTGTTGCCGTTGAGAGAATCACTGATTATCGAGAAAAAAAATGATCGATTAATTTAATTATTTATTACATTTAAGAAATAAAATGAGAAGAAATTTAATTTATTAAAAAACATTTAAAAAGTATTTGAAATTAATAATTTAATCACATAAAAACCCATTGTATATTTTTTTTTCTTTATTACGAAACATTTTAAATTTTCTTCTGCATAGTTTAATTCAATAATTTTCTACTAACTGATAGTGAAATGACAACCATAAACCTCAATTAGTTTTTATTATTTATGTTTGACGATTGTATAAAGTATAAAGTAACTGTTTTAATTTCGGATTTCGTAATAGACGCTCGATGGCCTGATGACTGATCGCTAGATTTCATCCACCCCATTTAATACAATCTAATCCAAACTGTTATATAATTATTAAATTTAAGTGTAAGAATTTTAATTTATATATAAGTTTATCATTTAAAATAACCATCGATGCTTTAATGCATTGTTTACATGTTTTATAGCTTTACAGTGAACCCACTTTAGTTCGACAATATGTTTTTCGAGAAAATTGAAAATTAAATTAGACCTTTGGCCGCACAATATTCTTAAGTTTCATCGTCAACAGCCCTTTTGAGTTCAAGGCCTGCCAAATTATTTTCTGATATCAACAAATTTCATTAACATAGTAAGGCAAAGGTAAGAAACTTATTTCACTGTATTAGACGATTATAGTATGACATATACTTTTATTTAAAAATATTTTTAAATCTTCTTTATTTGTTTGTGTAATACTGACTACCAATATACTTAAAAAGGAGACTGATTAAAATTAAGAATCATAGCTGTTTCTGAGTATAAAGATAAAAAGCTAAAAAGAAAAAAAAATAATTGAAGTTTCATTGAAATTTAAAGGAATACAGATAACAAAGACATTTTAGTATAAATCTAAATTTAAAAAAAAAAAAATATTTCACAAAACCATAAATTTGCTTACATACCTATATAATAATAATTATTATTATATGTATACATATTATATACGATAAAACCGCACATTTCTTTCTAGGAAGAAAAAAGAAATCTACAACCGTTATTCGTAAGATAAACATAAAATAATCGACGGCACACGCATTTCAACAACATTATATAAGACGTTACAACAGTAGAATGGCATTTTATAACTGTAGCTGTAGGTATTAAAAGAATAAAATAAAAAAAAAACATGCACAACCACAAAAAAATATAAATAAATAAATATAATAAGTTAAAAAAAAAAAGGCCGAAGAAAAATGATGCTGAGCTGATAGTTCCTTGGGGAGTTTACCATAAAATATATATAAACTGTGACAGTATCATTTATGAAGTCAAATAGATTATAATATTATTGCATTGATTGATCGAATCACTTTGTGGTATGTTTTAATATTTTTTTTTTCTTTCTATTTATTTGCTTGCCTATATCATTTGTGACTATTCTCGGGTACCAAATACGTTATTTCCCTATTCATAAATATAATATTATTCGAATAGAACTGGTAAAATATTGGCAATGATAATTTGTTATGGGTGAACAATGTCAAAAATAAAATTGATGATGTTCAACAACGATATGCTATTTAAGAAACTGTTTTTTCAGAAAAAAAAAAACTGTAATTAAATTTCTCGAAAGGTTTATAATATTAGTACTAAATAATATTGGTAAGTAACGATGATTAAGATTATAGCGAATGTAATTAGATATAGAGATTATAAGAATAAAAGAATAATGATTTTTAATTAAGGAGGAGGACAGCAAGTCTACTAGAACCACTGTATAATTTTCCTGTTAAACGTAAATAGTCTTGCGTATTTTAAATCATATATCGATGGTCTGACTATCAAACGCCTGTATTTACTACGTCTTTGAAAAACGAGTAAATCATACAAAAAGGTTTGTAATAACACTTTACGCATTTTTTAATCCGTAGATTTTTCATTTTTTCTATTTTGAAGCGATAGAAGACTTTGCAGTTAAGTCGCTCGGATATATATTATACAACATTCAAAGCATGTAAACATCATTTCTTAGATCACATTACATTCAATTTAAAACCACCATAAAAATTTCCATATTCAAATACAAATGACATGTCACAAGTCACTATTGAACTAAAAAGCCATCATTTATAAACTAATTTTAAAGTATTTGAAGTCTGGTTATGTTAAAATCTAACTATAGTATTTCGATTCATCCACATGTACCATATTACGTTCATGCCTTACTAAAAAAAAAAAATGCTTTGTTCAAAATGTTAAACATAAGGTGGGCGTTTCCGAAAAGAATCAAAGGCCACAAAAATATTGATGTTCTTATTCGACGACCTATGGATCGAGCTATGGATTACAAAGAAAAAGTTTTTCATTTTTGATTTTCTCATTTCAGTAAATGATATGACGTTGCTGGAAATATATATTCTTTATCTATTTATCTACTCTATTCTAAATTTACGCATAAGTTAATGCTTTTTTTTTTCTTTCAATCAATGCAACATGGCATACAAGTTATAATTTCAATGCTAGGGTCAAATATGTTTTGAAAGAAGAAAAAAAAAATCATGTTGACGTCGAGCATTGATTGTTTGTTTTCGTATAAACAAGATAAATATACAAAATACCATTAATTGTTTTTCTATTTTATTTTCTATTTAACTTATTCTATACTCAATATATTTATCTATCACGTCTGAGTTGGGGTGTTATTTGTATTATTTGGTGTGACAGACAGCCGTTTCAATTCGTAAATGGACTGTCGCATATGACAAAATTGACAAATCTGTTAATGATATAGATGTAAGTTGCTAGAATTCTTTTTTTTTTTTTTCATATGACTTTAGGTTTGAGAGTGGTTTCAATAAGTAATTATTACAATTTTTCTAAATATATAAGTTCTTAATCAATTTATAATACTCGTTTCATGCATAACCTATCTCAGTCCCTTGTTGAAATTATACAAACCAAATACGATTTAAGATTTAAATCATTGAAGATAAGTTTGTAAGCAGATTCTAATCTAAATATATTATGAACATAATTGGGTAACCTTTTCCTTTATAAATGTTAAATGTTTATTTATTTTTCAATTTCATCATTTCAGGAAAAAAAAAGAGAGAAAAAAAGTGTCAACAAAATTAATGATTATTTTACCTCTTTATACACAAAGTTATATTTGTGTTTTCAATTAAAATAAAAACCCTAATTTATTAGATTTTTAAAAGAATTAAAGAAAATGTCAAATGAAAAAAAATATTATATGCTTGCGTTTTAGATAAATTTGGTTGGAAACACTTACTAAAATTATAATTATAATTAATGACTAAATTTGTCAACTTATATTTAGCTTCGAAGATTTAGGATCATCGAATAAAGGCAAATGTTTTCAAAACACCGTTTGTGAATAGTTAAACTTTGATGTTCTTTTGTTGAATTCAATAACGATTTATTTTTCTTTTAAAGAATTCCTGTGCTTTAGATGAAGTAAAGATCCATATATTTTAATTTCCTTTTCGTTTATCTCTTGTTTTAATTAGAATTCACTTTGACAACATTTTTACCCTTTCGTAATATCAAATATAACTAAAAACTTTTTTAAGATCCAATAAGTAGTAGATTCAATATTTATCCCTGACTCAAATTTATCCCAAAATATTTTTTAAATTTAAATGCTCTCCATTAAGATTGCGACTCGTGTATTAAATATTTTATAAATAATGTCGATTCGATTATTAATATTGTAAATAAATCAATGAAAAATATAAGGTTTAGTTCGAATGTATTGAACATTATAAACATTAAAGAAAATCGTTCATAAATAAAAATAAACAAATTTTATTCCCTAAAGAGTCCTACATATTTATAAATGTGGTCAAATTTAGTTCCATATGTAATTCAAATAGTAAGGGATCGAAACATATAAATATGTCAAAAAAGCCAGACATGAATTGATGTATTGCACCCAAAATGTGGATAATCTAAGTCTTTAGAAATGGATCAAGAAAAATTTCAAAGTCTATTAGAATTGATATTTATTATTACAATTTAAATATGTCCCCAGAGAGTGGTCACATCATTTTACCGAAAACCCTATAACTATAATACACAAAAAACCTTCTTTTTATTTTATTAAAGGACGAAATATTTTATTACATTTCCTTCTCGTGTCTTAACTATTAGGCAGACATTTGTCTCAGCTTGGGCAATCTCTTACTTAAGTTTAACTGATGTTGAACATCTAGGTTCTGTAGTACTAGCTATCGAAATTCTAAACTACAAACCATAACATGGCAATAAAAATGTTTCTAAATTGTGATAAAGTAAATAATTCAACATATCTCTCATTAATGCTGAGAGATTAAAATTAGAATGAATTTGAATTTCATTTCAATCCTGATTAAAGAGTTCATTAAGAAATTTCGATAAATGTATCCTTTATAAATTAAATTTAATCCATCTAAAAGCAGAAATAGTTTCTTATTTATAATTAACTTTAAACTACCACAAACAAAACCCAACTCAAAAGAAATTAATATTTCTACTGCATTTCAATACGCTGAGTGTTACGGTAATTTAACAACATCAAACAGTACGAAAAAGCCCTACTGTTAAGATAAGACTTATAGTAATAATAGGAACAACAAAAACAACAAAAAAAACTCTACCTTTGTGGTTTATGGTAATATACAGTTTTAACCACATTATTTCAAATACTCATCAAAGTTTCATAAAACTTAACATTAACAACGAAATTCTTATACTTAAACGTTTTCCCTTATTTAAAATCATATATAATAAAGTTTACATTATAAGGCATGTAATAAAATTTCGATAGTGCGATAATCCTCAATAGAAAATCAATCAAGGCGTTGAAATCCATCTTATTTTAACTTTACTACTTTAATGAATTCAGAATGAATGGACACTTTGTCGAGAGTAATAACGAAACCGATCACTTTGATGTTTATTATTCAAGTTAACACATTATTACAAATAGATTATAGGAATGTTTCCGCTTTGATGAAAATATACAAGAAAATTGTGAGTCAATGCCTTCAATACACAACTATTATTTTGCATGCTTTAACTATATAATTATACATATTTAACTATATATGACATTATTACATGCAACAACTAAAAGGAAAAATTCCCTTTCTTTTAAATAAATGAATTTTCTTATAATTTATGGTCACAAAAACATTCTATATTTTTATAAATATTGATTACCAATTTAACTTAAGTTAATTTAAGGTTAACCTTTATTTTGAACTGTTGAGTGTATGGAATTGGAATGTCTAACCAAAACTATATTTAAAGCAAACGAAGATATACCACATATAGTAAACTAAATATTATAAAATAACAAATAATGGTCAACATCAAAATAATGGAAAAATCAACGGATGACTGGTCAATATTAAGGGGTTTGTATTTTTGGTATATACATTACGACATTATAGGTGTAGTGTTGAAAATTCTGTATCGGTGCGCATTTCAAAACAAAGTATGAAATTTATTGATACAGAGGAAGTCCTAAACACATTATAGCTATTATTACAATTTTGTTGTGTCCTGTGCAGACAGCTAAAAACGATGATGTTTCAAATATTTTCTTTTTTCTTTTTTCTTTTTTTTTTAAATTAATGAGAAAATTCAAAAGTTTAATTGTTTTCGGAAGTCAATAATATTTGTGTGCAGATTATAAATTAATTTTTGATAGAGGGTTGATATTGTTCGATTTATTTGTTAGATAAAAATGTCTAGATTGTTGAATAGAACACTAATTAACTTTTGATTGTGTATAGTTTTTGTTTGTTTGGTTGAAATTAAAGATGAGGGTGGATATTGGACAATGCAGTTTTTTTTGTTTGTCGAAATGAATTTAAGTAAATTCACGTGCATTATTACTATTTTACCGCACATTTTTAAAGTTATTATCTGGTATTTATAATTGAGTGAAAACCATAAATTTAATTAAGGAACCGAATAATGAACATGGGAATATTTTTCTGAATTGTTTTATTTACAAAGATTTTACCTGACCCTCAAATTAATTTAAAATAAAATTTATTATATTTAAGCATTATGGTTTAAACTCAATCGTTAGGAATATTAAATACAATATAATAATAATATAATATTCAAATTATCGCAGTTTATCCTCAACTTTTTGTAAAATCTTAAACTAATAGGTTTATGCTTTACTTATACGTAAAATTATCTCCTCCATTTACAATGAATAAAAATAATGTAAGAATGATGATGGTTCTTTTGTTATCTATTGAACAACGACTAAGCAATTTTTTATGTAGCATATTGCGACAACGTATCAAGTTAATGGAACTAGATTTATCATTTCCAATTTAAACCAAAGAAGAAAAAAACTAATGAAAAATACAATTTTCGAATTCATTCAAATTTAAAATGTACATAATTTCCTTAGTAATATATGCATTAGCATTGTGTTTCTAATATTATTCGGTTCTAGTCTAGCGAATAAGCGAATACAAAGAGTGCTGAACTGAATAATACGAATGTAATAAGATATTTCTTTATAATTTCTAGTAACGATACACAGAAATGCTTGAATTAAAGTAAAGGTACTCTGAATTAGTTAACATTAACAAAATAAAAAGAAAATAAAAGATATTTTTTTATAAATATTATCCTATTCATAATCCTGTATAATAATCAACCTGTCACAAAAATTACGAATAAGATATGAGATTCTATCAACATTATCGACGTCATTATAATTTTTTTTTATTTTATTCCATCGGCTCAATATTTATACAATTTTTTCATTTCCATTTTTTTTTCTACTCACTTCTAATAATATTCATAATCATATTGGAACGTCGGAACATGTCACAGATATATCGTTGCAATTAATCACAGGCAACCTAAAAAAAATATATATGTTTATATGTTATATATGTTTGTCTCCGCATATATTACCATATTTGCAAATAACGTTTTTTTTTCTTTTATTCCCTTTTTAATATACGCATCTATTCTAATACGATCACATTCTTTAAGATCCGGTTAACCGCAATAATATTTATTTCGTTATTTTTCATTCAATATTTGTGTGTATGCATCAATAATAGCATATAATGCTACTTTTATGTAAAGGGTGCTTTTAA
>JAABKK020022462.1:0-48418 GCA_011634745.2 Catotricha subobsoleta | reverse complement strand
ACCAATCGGCTAAAAATTTTGGCTATCTTATTTTTTTGAGAAAACATTTTTTTTATTTTAATGCAATCTGGAATTTTTGAAAAGAAAAATGTCCCCATACAAAAGTCGGTCACCCTAATATATATATATATATAAATATATATTTCACCCGATTTTCATAAAATGTAAATTATTTATATGTGGAGAGTTGATAGATAAACAAATATAAGATCATTGTACCATAAATACTAAGTAATTTATATTTCATGAATTAATAGATAGTGGAATTAAAACAACTGAAAATTTATAATTTGAGCGTACCTACACTTACTAACTGTAACTGTCATCGTTCGCGATATTTGTAGTTTAAAAAAAAAAAAATCTAGAAATAAAAATGTATTTTGAAGTTCAAAATGTAATATTTAAAACTTACAATAAAATATTAATTACTTTATGGATTTTTTACGAACTTTGTAGATAATGTCTATGTGTACACAGCTGTATGGCTATGATAAGCAAATATTCAATTTAAATTGTAATTTCGTAAAAAGATTTTTATTTAGATAAATTATTTCCTCACAAAGAGAATTAAAAAAAAAACAAAAACAAATTGCAGCAAAGTGTATGTGTTTGCTATATAATATATTGTAATTTGTCAAAACCAACAACAATACATTTTTATGTAATCCCGAAATCAAGGAAATTATAAAATAAAAACAAAATTAAAGGAAGCGTTGAATGATATTTGTCAACGAACAACATTGTCTTGTCATTCATCGTAAGCAATTTTTTCTTCTTTTTTTTTTTTTTTTTTGATAAATCTATTTCAAATATTAAACAAAGCATAAGACATTTTTCTATTGCTTTGATGATTTAGTGAATTAGAAAATATTTTTTTTAATGAAATCAAACATTTACAAATTTCATTAATTTTATTGTGGCAAAATGACTATGGATTATTACCGATGTATTCGAAATAATTTTCTATTTATGCTAATCTATTGTCTATATACAATAATAATTTTGGTTGTGGAATGTATGCTCTGAGTGAGCTGAACAGTGGAAATAAAATGAATGACATAAAATATAATACAATTAATAGAAATTGCTAAAATAAAATTAAAATTGAATAGAAATCAAATTAATAGATGACAATGGAATATGTGAAGCTGAAGCTATTAAAAATAAAACTAAGAACATATTCAAATTTGACAAAAACGAACTCAGAAGCATATTCACTAGAACGATGACATAACTAAAAAAAAATAATAATAATATTATTATTATTATGCTTTACCCAAGGTTTTGCAAAAGGTCACTACGCGATTCATTGACCGGGTATAGCGCGGATGAGTACGTATTAAATTCCATATTATAAGTTGTAGTATTGAAAATAATTGCATTGTATCCTTTTTGGTTCCAGACTTCCAGCGTAAAAAATATTTAAAAAAAAAAAAAGAAAACAAAAAAATTGGAATAGAACTACATATTATATGTTACAAGAAATTTCAATCAACTCAAAAACAATCATCTAAATGCGGTATTTAACAGCTGCTAAATATTTTAACTAGCAGTGTACAAAATATTCTTACTATGTATAGTTTCAAAACATTTCTTTCATATCATTCAAATGTAGTAAGGAGTGCACATAACCATATCAAAATTCACTAGAGCGAAAACAAACTATATTATAATTTTGTGTATAATAAATATGTAGGTATTGTAACGAAATTATATAAAAAAAAAAAAAAAATGTACCGAAATTTTATAGATAATACATATATTTTATACGTGTAAAAGTAATAATATGACCGGAAATTTTGACTCTTTTGCCATCGGTAAAAATGGTTTGTTGATTTAAAAATTCACATAGGCTAATAAATTATAATATATGTTCAGTTCGTACCAGACAACATTTCTAAAAACATGGATGGATATCATTGATATTCTTATTTTGAAATGTATTTAACACAAAATAGGTAAGTTTTATTTTTGAAAAAAAAAAAAAAAACAGTAAAATAATAAATAAGTAAATAAATGGGTTCCAGTTTAGTTAGAAATGGAGTACAGAAAAAGAAAAATAATAATAATTCGGTAATTTATTAATGATAATGTATGGATGGCTGCGATAATAGAAACCTCTAACTTATATTTAAAACAAAAATTACAACAGGTGTGTTTTAAAAAAAAATAAAATAATAACAATAATAATGAGAATAATTGTTACAAAAAAGAAGAAAAAAAAACAAAACAAAATAGGTGCATGTACGGTGTGTACTCATAGACATAATAGTTGTATTTTGATGTATACCTCGAAAATCTACAATAAAAAATCATTTACATGATATTATTTTTAAAATTTAAATATAATATAAGATCAAATAAAAGGAGAAAAAAACCATCAGAAAAATTGTTGTCATGCTTTCAAAAATGATTTATACAATAAGTATTAACCTAGGTTACATTTTATGTTTTGTGTATATATTTCAGCTACACAAACAATGTTTTATGAAAAATAAAATTAAAATAAAAAATATTATAATAAAATACAAAAAAAAAAAAAAAAAACAGCGCTACAACAAAAACGGCGTTTTTTTCTCCTCTTATCTCTTATTTTCTTTTATTTATAATCTGATGCCGATGCGAGACGGTAAATTACTTTAATTGCACTATAGTAACTTACGTTCTGTTACAGGTTTACAGCTGATGATTCTGATACATACAAAAAGATACAAACACCACACTTAAAATCTTTACACAAAAATATTACACTGACTTTTGACAATTCCATTTTATGTTGGGTTAGTTTAGTACTTGAAATTTGAATGCCTGAATTCATAGTACATTATATTACACAACAGGTTTTTGACCTAAGGTAATACAAAATTTATATAAAATTTATGTTCTTTCAATTCGTTTTTTTTTTTTCGCTTTTACATATAAAAATGTAATAGGTACAGGCGAAATATTATTATATAAATGATTTGGAAATATGTACTTTAAAATGGTTTTCGCTTTTTAATACTGTCTGTGCTGCGGGCGAATTTAAAACTTTCAATGTTAAAAAGTTTATGGTTTCTGCTATTATTATTATTTTTGTTATGTTTGCCTTTTTGTTTCTTCGTTTCTGTATAGATTTTAGCTGGAAAATTTTATATTCTATTGATTATTATTTTAACAAATCAAAAATGTTTTTTTCTTTTTTTTTTTTATTGATATTTACGAAAACGATTAGATAAGATAAATTAAGATAATAAAGTTAATGATTGTTTTATTTATATACGTACGCTGGTTAATGTAAGATAATCTTTAAATTTCCAGCAACGATTAAATTCAACGGTTTTTTTTTTCTTTTTTTTTATATCATTTTATTACAAAATATATTGTTTAGTAGCCGGTAAATTTTACAGCAATTCACATCTGACTGGCAAAATGCCGGATAAGCCATTATAAACTTTCTGATTTTGTTAAAAAAAAAAAACAGACACATTGCTTATAATTTATAGACATTTTGACGCCATAAAATCCGTGTAATAAAAAACTAAATACTTGATTTGATAAAATAAAAATGTTTTGAAAATTATTTATGGCCTAATTTAGTTATTGTTTCAGACAGATAAGTGACAGAAAAATTTTCTATTGTTAATTGCTGCACTAATTCATAGACAACAAATTTCTAACTTACCAGTACAATAAAACAAAAAACAAAACAAAAAAATTAAATAGGGTCAATTTAAATATAAAAATAACATTTCTGGTATTGCAATAATTAAAAAAAATAAATAAATATTAAAGTTATTAGAAAAAGAAAACAGTTGTTTGTTATTAATTTAACAAACAAAAAAAACAAAACAAAACAAGACACGTACTACAATCGAATAATATTAGATATGAATATGTCGATCATAGACTAGGTCATATACATCACAATAATCATTAAATTATTATTCAATTTTAAAAGTTACTTGAGTCATCAGTGTATACTTAAAGAAAAATGACGTTTTGGCAGCATTCCACATAAATAATAAAAACTAAATTATTAAATTTGAAAATAAACAACATTATCAACCTACATTTAATAGAATTTATTTATTAAATTAAATGCAAGCAGACCAGTTGCTGAACGTTTTGAAAATCTGGAAATGTTTTTTCTTTTCTTAATTTATAATATAGAGTTTTGTAACCTTGATTCTAAATTTGTTAACGTCGTTCTTAATTATTACTCAAAGCAATGAACATGTTTTTAGTTTGTTTAAATAATACATTGAAAACATCTTATTTTGCGGATAGTAAATGTTAAATTATTGTAGACTTTTAGTAATGGAACCAACAAAAAAAATATATATATATATATCGTATATTCGATACGTCATTTTATAATAAAAATAAAACAACAAAAAAAGAGTATTTTCCGTAGGTATTCTATTTCGCTCCCAAAATAGTCGTTTTATAATTTTTCAAATTCACGAAATCTCTTAAATTTTAGTTACATTTACCTACCTCGGTTCTCTTACCTTTATATTGACGTTAAATTCTTCTAAACTAATTTCATGTAAGTCAATCAGTTCTTTAGAAGTTATAAATATGCCATTCGAAAAATTTGATTTCATCCAATTCACATAACAGATTTCATGAAAAGTTAGTATTAGGTTCTTATGGTTTGTTATTTGATTGTAATTCGATTGTAAATGCATTTGTTTCCATAAAAGTATGCCTTTCTGATTGGCTAACATCTAAAAAGAACAACGTATTTACGACCAAAATATACAAGCCATGAAAATCTACAATTAAGTCTTAAAACAATTGAATGATTCTCGATTGTTATAGAGATTTTGGGATTTACTTTAAATTAACTGTAAAAGTAAATAACAAATCATCTTTTTTACTCTTAAAAAAGTGTGTCTAAAATATGATGTGTTGTTGCTCATTTCAAAGTTTATTTAAATTGTATTGACTTATTAACTAAGAGTATATGAATTAAATTCAGAGCGAATAAGAGAGAAACGAAAACCAATAAATGTAAAATCATCATTTAAAATTAATTGAACTATAGAAGAATAAAAATACATATATAAATTCTGCAGGTATTTGAACTTACTGTAAAAAAGAAAAAATGAAGCAAAACTTCATTACACCAATAAAACCATTTTAAGGAATTGAACTTAATCAACATCCAGAAAGTAATCCATAAATAAAATTAGAAACTGAGAGTAAACACGCACATTTAAAGCCTATCATCGTTCATCGAAATCCCTTTAATTTATTATCAATAAATTACGCAATTAATTAACAAATAAAATGCAAACATAATAATTGAAATAAATATTAATTTTTCATTCCGCGCGTAATTTATATTTCTGTATCTATTGAATTACTAACACAATTACAACGACAACGTTGAAGAAACAAAAAAAAAAAACTTAATATTAAATTTTGCAATTTTGCGCACTCATGAGTTCAATACAATTTAATTAAAATTGCGTGAACGATTCCGATATTATTTTTATATTACTTATTTCTCTTCTTTTTTTTCATATTTTTTATAATATATTTGTTGTTAGTTGCGGCATGCAGCCATAACAACAATATACCGACATCATCAACTTCAATCAAAAGAATTAAAAGTCTTGTATGGAAAATGATTGTGCTAGCGCGATAGCGAAATGTTTTATATTGACCTTAATTTTTATTTTTATTTATTTTTTTTTTGTATAGAAATAAAAAAAAAATAAAAACGAAGAAGTTATTTCATTATTACTATTATATTATTATAAGTTAGTTAGCGTATGAATTTTAATTTAATTTTCAATAATACTCTCTATTTTCTTCCGTAATTGGACTTTTATTTTTATCTTCTAATTTTTTTTATTTTTTTTTCTTCATATTTTCAAGCTCGTTTGGAAGCAATTATATTTTGTGTTTTTCTTATAAATAATAATAATGAACATAATGACTTTCTCGCAATTTCAATTTCACGTTTATTAATTCAGTTCTATAACAACAAAATAATAAATTATAAAATTAATAAAAAGTAATTATTTATGGTTTCTTAATAATCGATAGGTGCTATTTTCTAGAGTATCGAGTGTTTCATTTGTACGAAGAATGTTTTTATTTGTTTTTCTTATTTAAAATATAAATAGTTAATGCCCATTCTACATATATGGAAAATGTTATTGTTTTCGTTTTCGATGCCAAACACCAATAATTAGGTGAATAGAATGGTTAACATGCCAGCAACAAATTATAGTTGTATTTCTGAGTTTCGATTATTTGCTTCTTTGACTTCTAGTACAAAAAAAAAACATTCTTCTTTTTAAATAGTTCAAAACTATGCAAAAAAAAAAGAGAAGAAAACTGTTTCTAAGTTATTTTTGTTTATTTACCTATAAACCATGAATAATTATTACTTATTATTGTTTTGGTAGAGTTTAGTCAAGTCATATTTTAAAGCTTTATTTACATATTTGTTGTTAATTGCATTAGAATTTAGAACCAATATAGCAAATTTTTTGAATCACAAATTTAAAAGATTATGTCATATTAACAGTTTTTAACGTTCACGTAAAGCAGCAAGTTCTGGTTTTTAATCCAGTTTTGATCTTGAAATTAATTCATTTCACAATAATCGGGTTCTTTTCTTCCATCAATAAACAGGCAAATTCAAATCGTTTCGAAAAAGTGAAAAGTCTCGTGAAACATACATTTTTGTTTCAATAAAATATTCCTATATAGTTTCCTATAGTATATAACGTTAACGATAATATGTATTTCAAAAATTTCCAAAAAAATCAAAAGTTTGATAAATTTGTACACGTTTTCTTTTCGCCTCTTAAATAATTTTCTCATCTATATTTAGGTTCACGTGTTCGTTTTTGTTTTGTTTTTTGTTTTTTTGTTTTTTTTTTGACAAAGATTTTTTAATGAATTATTTCGAGCATTTAGTAAAGCGAAAATAAAATGAGAAAAAAACGTGACCCAACACAATTTTTTTAAAATAATTTATATTTTGTTGGTTGAATTACAAATAAAAATTCAATATTCATACTTGCAATCACGATAGAACATAATTTTGTAAATAGATCTTTGTTTTGAATCAGAATATATGATCAAAAATAAAAACAGTTTACACTACAAACAAATATATATATATATATAATTTTTTTTTATTTATTTATTACACATTGTCAAAACGTTTGAGTGCATAATATGAATAATAAGAATATCTACAACTCCAATCAGAGTCTAGACAAACTGGTTTTTTGTTCTTGTTGTTCTTGTTGTTATTGTTGTTTTTGGTATTGAAAATTGAATTTATACAGTTGTAAAATGAAAAAGATCTTAGCCAGGATATTTTGATGCGATAAAATAATCTATCTTTAACATATTTGAAAATAAAATAAAATAAAATGAAAATAAATAAATAAAGCGTTAAAAGAAAATGACAAAGTCGAAAATTCTTTAATTATAACTGCAAATAACTATCGATTACTAGCTAAAATAAACATTTTTAGTTGATGTGACGCATGTGTTAGCGGTTTCAAAAAATCTATTATTGCCATCGTCATTGTTCATGTAAAAGTTTCTTAGACAAAAGACCGATGACCCGTTAAAATAAATTCTTTTAATACAATTGCAATTGTGACATATTGAATTCAACATATAAAATCAGAGCAATAAAAGTTACACTGTTATTCTTTGTTCGTAATATTTTATATTGTGCAAATTAGCTATGGTTTTGTTTTACTTTATTTTTATTTATTTATTTATTTTTATTATTACTATTTGTTTGATTTGTCCGTGCTTTACATTTCTCTTCCAATTTCCTTCCATTTGATTCATTGTTGCATTTATTTATTTATTTTTTTCAATTTTATTGTGTAAGCAACACCAGACGTAATCAAAATGAGAAATTTTTAAAACACAATTGCTCGGTCGACAATTTAATTTCTTAAATTTTTCCTTTCTAGACTTGAAATTTTAAAACAAACTTTTTTATTTTATTATAAAAATTAGTCACAGTCGCATAACATTCAATTGTTTCATAAAAAAAAAATTGTTTGCAAATCAATTTTTTCTTTCTTCTTATAAGCATTTCTTACAAACATTACTTTTGTCATTAAATAAAGGGTCTTTTTTCTTTCTTTCTCTGTTGTGACTTGTAGAAATACAGTATTGTGATTCTTCTAAATTGAAGCTTAAACGGCAGACAATTGATTTTATACATTTAAATATTCACATGATTTGATAAATTAAATCGGTTTTTTCATCGTTGATTATATAACAGCCAAAATCAATTACGTGCGGTTTTGTGTGCAACTGCAATCAAAGTTATTTACACAAAACAAAACCAAAACAAAAGCTTATCTATCGAATATATATGAAATGTACAATGTACATGTTCCAAATGTAAATATACTTAGATAATAAAAATACAAGTTCAAGCAATGTTATCATCGTCCACACACTAATAAATAATTAATTCACCACAGCATACTTTCAATAGAATTAATAATAATTTCTTAAACATTTATTCATTTCATGGCAGAATATGAAAAATTTCCATTTGAATAACATAAAAATGATTACTTAAACGATACCGGTATGGGGCTTAAACGTTATGGTAATTACCAACACTTCTAAAATAGATGAAATGTATTATGTTCTATTTAATCTTCTTTCTAATAATGGCAGAACTGAAATAAATCAAATTAATGATTATTTTATTTGTTTGTTTACTTATTTATTAAATGAATCAGAAATAAGGTTCATTTTATTTTTGGCCATTTAAAACTAAATTCATTAAAAAAAAAAGACAGAAATACATTAAAAATATGAAATTTAAGCATTTCACTATTACTTATACAACAATAATTATTGTAACTAAAAAAAAATATGTGAATATATAACTAACTTCTAGATTAGTTGCAATAGCACGAGCATTTATTTAAATATTTTGGATCTTCCAACTATTAACCCAATTTTTTGTTTTCCAAGACATTAAAAAACGAAATATTAAAAAAATTCTGCGACTTTTGGTATATCAAGCATCAAAATCCACCGGCCAATCCTGAGATACAGAAAAAAAGTGGTAGAAAAAAAAACCAAAAAAATTCGCTCCCAAAACAGAAAAACGAAATTTCAATAGTCAAATTAGACATCAGATATCAGACATGTCCATGTAAACAGAAAACAAGAGTGATTTTATATCATTCAGATCAATTTCACGCAAGAACATGTCTATAGCATTTCTGTTTCACGTACAACTAGATAGGTACTAACTATTTATAAGATCTTTTCTACTGGGTAATCGACATAAAATTTTATCTAATTTTGTACTTCTAACACTTTTTCTAATAAGTAATTTAACGAAAAAATTATACAGAAAACCACCTCGTAATAATTGTAGTTAATGGTTCTCCTAAGTTAAAAAAAAAAAAAAAAAAACCATAACATAAATGTAAGTTTCATAGTAAAACAAGCAGACCATGCAATACATTTTTTATAATAACAATAATAAAAATGGTAATATTTTAGTGTTTGATTTACATTATTGTATAACATTAAAAATGTATTTATTATTATTTTTTATGAATATTTAAATTTATGTGTCGTATAATATATGATTTCATTTATACTATATTGAATACGATAGCACAAATTTTCAAGGTTTACCAGAATTTTATATTTTTTTTTCCGAAAACCATTTATGGGATGCAAGGCTATAATAAAAACATTGATTTGCTAATAAAATATATGAAAAATTTATGTTAAGTAAGAGCTTCGAATAATCATGCATAATGCTATGTATGTTTTGAAAATAAATTTTACTAAATTTGGTTAAACATTTTTTGGATGGTGTAATATTTAGATAAATTTATCTGATATAAAATTGAACAATGAATTGAATATGTAAAATCTGTGATCATAAGAAAGCGTACAAATAAAATAATGTTGACATTAAAGTTTTGTAATTCTGTTAACGGTTTCTGTAAATGATTCTCTTCAAACAAATTGATTGACTTAAATCCATGTCCAATATGAGTATCAGCAAGGTTCAGGTGGTTAAAGGAACTCGGTCTTATACTATACTATTCCTTCCATTTAATATATATATATATATAATTTTAATTAGAATATATATATATATGTCCAACAAATAGTAGCGACTTGCGAAAATCATGTTTAAAAAAAAAAGAATCAAGACAAAATGTAAAGTTTTTTTTTTTTTATTTCTCATCATCATCGATGACCGTATAAAATATATATTATTGGTATTATGAGTCATGGATCATGGTCAGGGTTTTTATTATACAGTTTCAATATATTTTATTCTTGCACTTTTTATGTTTTCAATTCGAATTAACACTCAAGGAAATCGAATTTATTGATTATCTTTTTCAGTTTATGTAATCTATAACTCTCAAAAGTCATCATTATTTTGTAATGTATAACAAATATGTAGTTTAAATATTACATTACATTTATCTTTAATATTACGTTAGATTGGACACCTCTACTTAAAAATATCATTGTGAAAAAATCAATATTAATCTTATATTATGCAAAACACGGGTGTATAGGTAAAGTGGATACCAGTGAGTCAAATAAAAAATATATATATATATATATTTATATAGAAAACATTTACATCGATTATAATTCATATAGTTGAAGAATAGCAACTTACCGCAAACTCGCAAAATAGTATAGAAGAATATATCCAATCGTATAAAAAAAAACACTGAATCCAACTTTTTGTTTCTCTAAATTTATCCAGAAATTCACTTTGCACAAATATTTCTCAGTAATATTCTTACGAATTATAATATTAGTTATTTGGATTTTGTTTTCCCAAACAAAATTTAATACACTTTTTCTATTAAAATAAAAAACAGCTGTCAAAAAAAAACTTTACTCTCTAAATAATCCTTTTATTCATCCTGTTTTTCTTTTCACCACCATTAAATTGAAATTTAATTTTTAACCCTCACACAGAAAATGGTCATGCGCACATAATTAGTGTCATAAACACCCAAATGTTTTTGCTTTTTTAATTAAAAAAAAAAAAAATAGCAAAAACCGATTTGTTATAAAAAAAAATTGTTACCTTAAAATAATTTTAACACAGAAATTTACTCAAACACTAATTAACAACAGTTTTCTAAAAACTTATTACTTGTTTGAGACTCGTTTGATGAATAAACGCAAAGTGAAAACGACCGCGAAGCGACCACCACAAGTTATGTATAGTTTTTACTTGACAAGTGTTTTTATTAATCGAACGGTGTTGCCAACAAGAATATATTTTTATTTTGTTTCTTTTCTTCTCCTTATTAACTGCTGTACTACAATCATTATTCGAGAATTGAATTTCGTTAATTCCTCTAATGTCAATTTTTCTTTGTATTTTTGTGAACACTCGTTTCTTTCGCACATAAAAACACAAAGGAATTTGACATTTATGAAATTTACGAAATTTAGCACGACCATTGTAGTGTGAGTGTTAGAGATAAAAAATATTTTTTATATTTCGCTGTCACTTTCTCAGTGAATAAAAAATCAAAAAAATATCGTTTCAGAAAGTACTTTTTGATTTTTCCCATATACTTAGTAGTTTCTCGTCTTTAGAAAATGTGTTTGTAGGTTGTAGCAGAGCAGCAAGGCAAATAATGTCCCTCAATTGAAGTACGTACGTTTCATTTGGAACTGAATACAATTTTACCGAAAAAAATGCTATTTTAATTTTATCTGGGTAACATTTTCTCAACATTATTTATATTGAGCAACTATTAATAAATACGATATCAATGTAACAAGATTGTATGATTTTTTTTTTACTTTAATGTTCGTAATGAAGAGGGCACATTTGTCGTTATATACCATAATGCGCTTTAATGCTATGATCTGAGAGAGGCAGTAGATTTTTGAAAATTTGATATGGTAAGTATATATAGTATAGGATGTAATGAAATCGTTGGTAGAGATGGGGCGATATAAGAATGATGACAGAGTGAGTAGCGAAGTGCCTCAGGATGTGAAAGGATGTAGACTTTTAAAAAAAGAAATAAATGCAAATAGCACCTAAAGCAAAATAGATAAAATGATGCTTGTGCCAATAGATTGGCAGCTTGCTTTGACAATAGTAGAGCTGTTAGGTACTAATATAAACATATAAAACATTCAAAGGACTAACTAAAAAAATAAGGAGCTAACTTCTAGTGTCTCTAATGTAATCTTAGTGTACACAATGCAGAGTTGAAACATCAGGGCGCACTTCTCAACAGAAACATATTGTGCATTGAAACTAAATTAATTGCATATTCTTAATAACGCATAGAAACTATTAAGAATTAAATATGAAAGTGTGTTGCAAGATGATTTATCTGGTTTTTTTTTTAAATCAATTATAATTGTTTGCATATGCCAATTCGTGTCTCAAATATGCTTTATGTTTATACAATTATACATAAAACATATAGTAAAGCCCACACACAATTTTCTAGCAAATTGTGTAAAAAGAACGAGAGATGAATAGAAAATCATATATATATGAAGAGTTCAAAAACAGTGTAATTTGAAAATTCAATAATGAAAAATTTATCAATTTCTTAACAAATCAATCATGTTTAGAACTCTTCATTCACATTTGATTTTGTATTCACTTCGCGTTCTTATTTCAGAATTTTTGGATAGACTACAAAAGTAAAACAGTTTTCCGCTCATTTTTTTTTTGTTCTAATATTAGTCTGAAATTTTCAGCATTTTTTTTTTTTTTCATTTTTAGTAAGCAATATTTTACCGCCTTACTTTAGTTTGTACAAGTTGTAGAAACTGGTGTGTGCCATGGGCCTAATGAAAACCGGGGGTTTCCCGGAGGGGGGTATGTGCTAGTGAAAAAAAATCTCACGATAATTTCTCTAGATATCTTTCTATTCTTATGTGGACTAGGTACTTTAGATGAACAATGACGCAATTAATCTTCATGGATCTGTGCCGAAATTTTTATCAAAAATGCAGAAAAGAAGACGAATTAAGATATTATATGCTGTAGGAGACATTAAAAAAGATAAATACTGTATATCTACTATAAAACAAATTATCATTTGATTAAATATTAAAGTTTAATTATTCCATTTTGATATTAAAATATAAGACGTCATAATTAATAATATGGAGAAAACACTTGTTACTATAGGGACCCGATGTAAAATCAATAAATAAATTCCCCTAAAGCTATCATCGGGCAATCCATAATTTAAAATACATACATTTGTACATCGGGATTTTATACGTTGTTCAGTTTTCATTAGTCGCACAGCCGACGTAGGGTGTAATTTGCTGTATATGCGTTCGAGGCATTTATGTGCCACTTTTTTCGTTCGCCTATATCTAGTAGAGTTCTCCGTTCAATAAATTGTGCTTGTTAAAAAGTGAAAATTATTAAAAACAATTTTAACAGATTCTGTGTGTTTAATGTTATTTATTATCATGTTATCAATCGATGTGCTAATATAAGCGTGATAAATTACAAACAATAAATTTATGAAAAATCAAAAAAAAAAAATATTTCATTTTGGTAAAAATATTAAAATCGCACCACACATACTCACAACATCCATCAAAAGAGGTGACCAAAAAGCAAAAGAAAAAAAATATATGTATATATGAAAAAGAAAAAGAAAAAAAGTAAAATATATTTTTTTTATGTTTGGGAGTGTGCGCTTCATGTTTTCGTATATGCCAAGTTTAATGCATTTTTAAAACATTTTTGCGTAATTTGATATAATTTAAATGGTTCAATATGGTTTTGTAAATGATTAAAATTGGATTTTGCCAATAAAAACGGTATTAAAAAGGCGTATAAATTGACCCCATGTTAAATGTGATTCCGTTGTTGTGTGGCTTGCACTACACACAGTGAAAAAGCAACGCAGTAGAGTTTTATGCCCTCTCTGCCTATCTCTCTGCCTCGTCTTACAAATTTCGTATTCTTGTATAAGTAAAATGGTTTGCTCGAGTTCGTACTTCGTTTGTCCATAATAAAAACCGAGATTCAAAATTTTCTATATTCGTTTAGTACCGTTTACGAGCGCATGAAGCGCGCTAATCTATTGTTGATGGTGTTTGTGTGAATGTGTATTGTTTGGATTTTTCATCTTTTTTTTCTTTTATTTATAAATATTATGATTTGATTTTTATACCAATAATTAATACTCGCGATATTAATACTCCTTAATCCATTCTCTGGCACATCTCTTAGAAAAATTATTATATGTTCATAAAGTGTGTTGCGTTATGTGAGTAGTGACAATATACTTTTATGGGATTTGAGCAGCATATTAAAAAAATAAATAAAAATACAGAAAAAAAAAACGAAAAACAAAAAAAGTTCTGATCCCTTCTTCGGGTGTTAATGGACAAACAAGTAACTATAAATGAATAGACTTGATTAGAAATGGACTGAATAAAATAAACATAGATAAATATATATTATCTATTAATTAGAGTTTTTGTGCACGAACGAACAACAAAATAAAAATATTAAAACCCATTTTCTTAGGTCATCACAACCACAAATAATTATTTATAACAACATCAACAATATTATTTCTTCTTCATCGCATTTTGAGAAGCATTTTTAAATGTTTCCTACTTTTATTGGAACAGTAGGTAAGTTCAAAAGACCGATATTTAGTTTGTTACATTTTTGTTGTTTTTAATTCCTGATAAATCTTTTAGAAATTCAGATGTGAAGTTTTGTAAAATAAGTTATTTATTTTACCGGAAATTTATGAAAATATAATAATTAAAAACAAAACAAAATAAAAATATTTGAATTTATTTCATTAGATTTCAAGTAGTTCCAATTAATTAATGAACTCTTAGTATTGAGTTCAATACAGTACGATAGAATATATTAAAATTCAGATGTTACAGTATTTTATTATAGTACGCAGTAGTGGAAAGAAATAAAATCAGAGCTTAATTAGTATAAATATACATTTTATTCAGTGCAATCAGCAAGGAAATGGGAAAAAGACAGACAATGCTAGTTATCATGTATAATTAAATATATCATTCGGCTCCGATTTAGACTTTTATTTATCCGCTAAACTATAATCTAATTCCATATAAAGAGACCCACGGTTTTATGCATGGTTGTCTATAAGCATAAATGACATAACCTAAATAATAAATATGACATAAGCATTAAGTCAACCCTGATAATAACCAATGACGAATGACCCATTATTGTATTCAAATTTTTAAAAAAAAAACGTTGGTCTATTTATATGGAACAGACTATAGCTGCGGTAAGTCTATTTGAATGATGGCAATTCTTATCAATAGAATAAAACTTCAATTTGCTACAATTGTAATTTTTCGATTTGAAAGATTGCACATTTTTTTAAATTTAATTTGATTGTTTGCCTGTAACCTCGTCTAATGAATCAATAAAATATGTACATTAATTGTCATTCTCGGTTATAATTTCAATAAGATGTTAGCAATACATATTAAATTGCAGTAATAGATAATCTCATATGATAAAACTTTGCTAGTGTTAGGTACAAGTGCTTCACAAAAAGAATATAATACATATTCATTTAAACATAAGTTCTGTTTACTAAAAGTCGTTAATTAAATGGAACACGTTTTTTTTTTAATTTATCATTGCAATGTAAACGGATTTATTTATTTTTTCTTTAAAATTTTAATTCGATATGACAAACAAAGTTTTGAATTCGAATTTTTAAAGTAAGTTCCTAATTAAATTGGCAGTTAAGAAAATGCTAGGTATCTCTAATTAAGAGAAGAGCAATGATGCTCATCAAATTACAATCCTTTTTCATTTATAAGTATATAACGATTGTTATTTAATCTTAAATTAATAATTCTTGTCGTTATGATAATTCTAAAGCTTAGGGTGGTAGTTTTCAACAAGGCTGGATAGAAAATTCATAGATTTTGATTATTCATTAGACATAATTATGAATTGATATTACAAACAGTTCAACACCAATCGCGGTTATAAACTAACCTACGCAAAGCACGTGTAGAAAAATATTATGATGATAATAATAAAAGAAAAAAAACTTCTTTCTTTTACATTTTGTTATTTTTCTGTTTAAAAAAAGGCTTTCTTACTGAACCGGATAAGTTTTTACACAAATCTAACTATCTTCTTTTAAAATTACCAAAAAAAGAGGATAGTTAAACAGCGGGAAATCTCTAATCGTCAGTAGAGTTAGATACTAGCATTGTTCAAAGTTACCACCCTTAATGTAACTAATTACATTTATTATCCATCATATGAAAGAAAATATTTGTAATGAAAACCAATGTAGTAAACATTGTTTTTATTAGGCAGTTTGGGTAAAATACGTGAACGTACAACGTAAACGTAAGATTTAACATGGTGTAGTGTAGTATAGCCTTCTACGTTCACTTACGTTCATTTTGTCTCCTTTGTGCGGATATTCGTTGATGTATGTTTGATATAATAAGGACAGTTTGCGCAAAAATCCGTATGTATCGTATGTATGAGAATCGTTCATATTCAAGGAAACTATTGTCTATTATGTAAGTTTCATCGTGCGAATCATTTTTGCACGTTAATATGTAGATACTATTGCCGAATATCCTAACAAAGAAGACAAAGTGAACGTAGAAGCTACACCATGTTAAATCTTATGTTTACGTTGTACGCCCTCGTATTTTACCCAAACTGCCTATTGTACAGTAATTAAGCAATATCTGGGTATTATGAATAATTTCTTGAAATATCTTCTCTTAATCGATCGTTTGATAATTTAATTTTAATTATTTTTTAAAATTGATAAAAGTAATTTGAAGTTAAGAAAATCAAGTTTTTATTATTATTCTCAAAAAAATAAAAGACGGTTTATTTAATTCATTTATCAATAGCCCAAAAAAAACGAGTGAGAGCTAATCTTATAAATAATGTCACATCGTCAAACAGATTTCAAATCGAAACTGTATGATTTAAAAAAATGTTTGTCATGTAAGTACAATATTTTTGTGAATATTTTTGGTTGGAATATGTTTTCTAGTAAAGACAAAAAATATTCAGTCAAATGTTATTTACGATCAATGAATTCCATAATCAGAGATAACGAACTGCTGTGATAGACGAATCGCAAATAAATTTAATTCTATAAATTTTTGGCAATTGATTTCTAACTAATTAGTATTAAACTAAATGAATCAATTCTTATTTCGTTTATTTATTTTAATAGAATCAAATTCCCTTATGTGTCTACTTATATCAAACGTAAAGTGCTTATTAAAATAGAATGTTGAAACAACTAAACACTGACAGGGAAAATTTCTGTCTTTTTTTTTAATTTAAAATATAAAATGTTTAATATATATAATTAAATATTTAATTGAATTCCTCTTCCTAATATTTAGAAATAGATATTTGTCAATACCAGTAGATAAAATACTATAAAATTCATCCATTTCTGATATTATTATTTTTTTTATCATTTTTGCGCCATTTGCATTTACGACCTTTTTGCGACATAGAAATAAAAAAAAATAAATATTATTTATTATTTTGCAATGCATAATTGGATTGAGATTTGCAAAGATGTGTTTTTATTTACATAATAGATAAAAGCCGAGCATAAATTCTTTCTCTAATTGCATTGCAAACAATTTCAAGCTATTTCGTCGGAAATCCGAATATTACGTATGCAAACATGCGCAGAAAGTTTTTGGTTTCTTTTAAATTTCGGATTGCTCTTTCTCTAGTTCTCTACA
Organism: Catotricha subobsoleta; assembly: GCA_011634745.2. Classification (NCBI taxonomy): domain Eukaryota; kingdom Metazoa; phylum Arthropoda; class Insecta; order Diptera; family Cecidomyiidae; genus Catotricha; species Catotricha subobsoleta. The sequence continues at coordinate 30,646 of JAABKK020022462.1, read as the reverse complement.
TCCTATTTTTACTACTTATACGGTTTTTTTTTTTACACATAGTAAATTATACCTACCGTGGTTATGGCGCACAAATTGTATGTTAATTAAATACGTACATTTGTTAAAATTAAATAAATGGTTTTATAACGAAATTGGTTTAAAAATGTATAGCATTGATGTTATGTAATTTGTACATATAATTGTTTTAATATTTTATGCGAGACACCTTTTTATATTGATCTATGATTGATTTTAGAATCTCAGCTTATAATCATGTCATTGTTTCCAAAGTAGATATTTATTCGTTTGCTCTTATTTTAGTGTAATGGTGAGAAATGGCAGTCTTTCGTCAATAAAATGTTTAAATATCCTGGTTTATTGAAGTCATAACAATCGTTTAGTCATCGAAAAGCTGTTGCTTTTGTGTAAAAAAGCAGATTGACCGATTGAAATATTATCGTTTGAAAATCAGAAAAAATGGAATAAATAAAGAAGACAATACTTTAGATTTTTTTTTTAGAATTAGATTTACCTATTACGACTAACATTTTTACGGTGGCTTTGGCGCAGACTAATATATTTTTTATTTAAAAACATTGAACGTATAAATATGTAACAAATAATTTTATAATTTTAATGCTAGGCTTGTCGCGGCGATAAAATTATTACTTCGCTGTTGTAAAAATAAAAAGATGTATGAAAAACGTCAAAATCAAAAACTATTTGAGGTTAATTAATAAAAATAAAAAATAAATATTTCTATTTTGCTTCAAATACATTTTCTGCTAGTTGAAAAATAGTTTTTATGATCATTTGTTTCAATAAAATGTGCAATTGAACTGTGTAATACACAAACAAATCAGAAAATAATGTTTTTAATTTGACGTCTTGTTTTTCATTGCAAATTTAAATGTCATCACGATAAACCTAATAATTTGTATTAATTAGGGCCAAAAAAAATGGTCATAATAGTTCTACCAGTCTTTCAAAATACTCTTACTCTTATTACTCGTTTTTTTTTTCTTTCCTTTATTTATTTTTCTTCTTTTTTGTTTTTTTTTTATAAAACACCAACATTTTCATTCATAATATTTATCAGTGACTACTTACTCTATTGCATACGATTATATCAACAAAATTTGCATTTAAAGTACTATAATAACATATGCATATTGTTGTTGTTTATTAAATCTATTTACTTTACGGACATAAACTAAATTTTGAATACTTTAGCTTGAAAATGAGATCGTATCATTTGTACTTTTCAATATATTCTAAAAATCATAATTGAGCCGTTTGTTACGTACCTTAATTAATTTTTCATTTGGCTCTCAAATTACAATAAAATGATTTGAAATGAAACCAATTATTGCATAATAAATTCATTTTGTTTTATATCTTTTCTCTTTTAAAGAACGTGACAAATGAATTTCCTGGACATTCAATCATGGTGGGAGATTCCGTGCATAGCTCATTTTTGTTCATTGTTCAGTTCTTCTTTTAACTTACCTGAATTTGATATTGAGGTATTTTTAAAATAATAATTACAAAAAAAAAAAAAAAACCACAACCAACAACAATTATTGTCATCTCATCTTTCAATTTCAATTTTCTTTTTCTTTTGTAAATAAAGGATTTGGAAGAAGCTATTTTAACCGATGGTACTGAAGGAGCTATTGGTCTATTGCCAGATTTAATTGTTCGTTTATTGCAAGGATGCGATTGCTTACAAAATAGAAATTGCATAACAACTAGTAACTATCAGATGTTTTTAAGGCGATATCTACGCCAAAAATGTCAAGTTAGTATTTGAAAGGTTATTCGCGCTGCATATCACACACTAGAAATTAATGTTTCTATTTTTGTTTTTTTTTCTATTTTATTCTTTACAGGAATATAATATTGATAATCATTTTAACTCAGATGTTGATTTTCAATCATTACCATTGCGTACAAAAGTTTTAAATTTACTTAATTTATGTGACTTCCGTTTGGATTCTGAAGACGTTCAACATATTTTGAATCAATTAGAATCGGAAAGTGTACGAGTTGATCCATTAGGATATGATTCAAAAGGTTCCACATATTGGTATTTTTACGGAACCCGCTTATATCGAGAAGATAAACTTTCTGCTGCTGAAAAGAAAAGAAAAAAATTATCGCATTCAGAAATAAATGGTGGCAGCATTGATATTTGTGATACTGTTTGGCAAGTGATTTGTTTTACCGAAGAGGATTGGAATAATTTGGCTGCAAAATTTGAAAATGCCGCCAATATAAAGGAGCGTGCCTTGTACAGTATTTTAAGAGATAACTTTTTACCAAAAATACCAACTTTATTTCGCAAAAAGGAATTGTTGAGAAGGAGAAAGTAATTATTTGGATTTTTTTTCTAATATTCTTTGTTTAATTGAAATATTTATTACAAAACATTCATTTATTTTTCAGACTATTGCAAGTACGAAGCTCAATACGATTACATACAATCGCCGAACAACGTCAACAACATCAATCAATACAAGATAAAGAAGAGGAACAAGATTTAGACGACGATACAGATAGTTTGTCTTATACCGATAAATATCGTCAGCAACAATCAATCGAAATTGAAAATAAGCAAAAAACTCGTGAAAAGGCTTGCAGTGAACGAGAAAATCGGGCTAGACGTCGGTTAGATAACAAACAGTTTTAGCAAAAATAAAATTTTAAATATCTATCCAGAAGCTGCGCTTAGTACTCACACAAAAAACAAAATCAAAATTTGAATTAAGTTTGATTGCTTAATTTAATTTTTTTTTTATATTGCTTTACAGTTTTACATGTTAGTATGCATGATTTTTATTTTATTTTATGTTTTATTGTTTTCTGGAAACATTTTGAGTTTGAGTTTGTTTATTTGTCTGTCTGTTTGTTTGTTTATTTTTTTTATTTACTATTTCATAAATGCTTGAGAGCTATCATCCATTTGAGATCAAAAGAAAAACCAATTAACAATTTCTCCTTTAAATTGAGCTTTTCCTATACTAGTAACATTCATCATTTCACGTAGGGTCCTCATTCTTTCAAACATCTAAACCAAGAAAAACTAATCTTTTCCAGATCACGTTCTAGTTCATTACAAAGTATTCTATCAACATACGCAAGCTCACCACCAACAGCACTCTCATCCGATCTTATTTTTCAGCAATTGTCAAGAAAAAACTACCAGTCCCAGCGACAACCGCAACATCAACAACAATACCATTCTTCACAGGAACAATTTCCGTCAAATTACAAAAATCATTCATTAAATTATATATCTAGAAATTCACGTCGAAATAGTATAGCTCGCCGATTAATTGATTTAGATGATAACAGTCAATCGTCCAGTAACACAAACGACAGCACTTCTGATAATATTACAAGTCGATATAGTCAAATAAATCGTCATTATCGAGACGAAGACGAATTATTGGATGAAGATCAGTTTTTGCTTAATTATAATTCGAGCCGTGAGGATAAAGAAAATATAAATATAATAACGTTATCAACCGATAGTAGTAGTGAAGAAAGTAACGAAGATATTAACGTAGAGTTAAATGCAAACAAAATGACACCAACAATAAATTCTGCTAAACAAGCTGCTAAATTACCGGGAAGACAAACAAATAATTCATTGTCTTCATTATCTGGAAATATATTCATTCAATCACCCGTATTTAATGCTGTTTCAAAGGATGCTGGTTGCAGTAGTACTGCTACAGATAGTGGAATGACGCCAGCATCATCGGTCACACCGACAGTACCGACACCAGCTATAGCAACAGCCAGCACTAGCGGAAGCAAAGAAACCGAACAACCAACAGCTGCATCACGCAAAAAAAAATTAAAATCGTCTGAAGTGTAAGAAAACTTATCTCTCTAACACAATTTTTGCTTATTTAACATTTTAATAATTATCTGTTTAGTTTATTTTATTTATTTTGTTTTTTTTTTGTGTAGCGACTTGTACATTCGATTGTTTATCAACATTTTTTTTTAATTTATGCTTATTTAGTATTATCTGAATTTATTTTAAATAAATTTATCAAAACTGCTTGCTAATCACAATCCTAAATGATATCCTATGCTAATTCTTTGTGACATTAGCATAGGTACATTTACTTTAACGTAGGGGTTAAGTAATTGATAAAATATTTTATTTTAACTATTTCAAACGAAATATATTTTTTTGGTATTTGTTTATGATTTATACTTTTTTTTCAATCAAGGTTTAACATAAACTGAGTTTAATTTTAAACTGCAACATAGGGCGTTTAAGCTAAACAAAACATTGTGTGATTAAACCCAGAGTTAAACTGAATTGAAAAAATGATATAAAGTTAAACTTAGTTTAAACTTACATTTAAACAGAGTTTAAGCTAAGTTTAAACCTTGATTGAAAAAATGGCTCTAAATTTATTTTCGAATGCAAATATTCTTATTTTCATTTTCATTTTTTTTTTTTTTGGTTTTAATTATTCATCATCAAGATTTCGAAATTTACATCATGCGGGAGGTATTATATTATTTCCTCTAAGTCAATGTTATTAAATTAACTCTTCTATATATTTTTTATGTGATTTTTCTTTTCAGAATTAAATTTGCTATGAAAAACTGAAAATTTGTTAGAACAGGTTAACGACTTTTTTTTTATTAAATTAATAATTATCTCCTTTGTGTAAAATTTATTAGTGTTACCCGCAAAAAGCATATTTTAAGTAAAATATATTTGAAATTGAAACGTACTTTGTCAGGGTATAATAATATTTGGTTTCCATAAAGACTCATCCTTATGGTTTTCAATATTCATAATTGCTATAAAATGTTGTATAATTTTCAATTATAAATTGTATGGTAGAACTTGTGCATTTATATTCTTTTAATTGTATTTAAAAAAAAAAAATCATTTGTAAATAATGTTACCTAATAATCATTTTTAAACATTTTTCTCTTTCTCTCTAATGCAACCAAAAATAAAATCATCAAAATATTGCACTGTGGTTTGTGGCTATTGCGTGTGTGTCCGCCTCATTTGGTACGCTAAACAAAACAAATTATAACACTACATCATGCTTCGTTATTTGTTATTATCTATAAAACTAAATATATATCATAATATAATGACTGCTTTCGACTAAAATCAAAACAAACAAAAAATATGGTGTAACAAAATACACACATTGTTATTGATAAAAATATATGCACGTTCATTACAAAAAAAAAAAAAAAAAACGAACCACTATTAATTTTCAACTTGACTCTTGATGTATAAACAAATGTGAATACTCACATCAATATACAAAATAAAAATCAAAAAAAAAAAAAAAAAGTAGTTTCTCATCAACTTTGATACCCACTCTCAGTTTTACGGAAACAGAGGAAGTTCTACAAATCGGAATGCATAAAGTATTGGAATATGTGAAAAATCATAAAGATGCCTGGCCATTTATGGATCCGGTGGAGGAGGACATCGCGCCTCGATATTATTCAATAATTCGAAGGTAAATAGATATATTAATTTTTAAGTGTGTTTGTTTTCTAAATAAAATTTAATTCAACAAACGTTTCAGGCCAATGGATTTATTAAAAATGGAAGAACGTCTTGACAATGGACAATATCAGACATTTACTGATTTTCGTAATGATTTTAAACTTATTGTCAATAATTGTCGACTCTATAATGGACAAAATAATGGTGAGATTTTATTATTTTATTTTTAAGATAAAATAATAACATGAAATTATAAAAACGCATTTTAAAACAAAAAAAAAATTAATAAATTGGTAACAATTTAAATAAGAAAAAGAAAATTCAATGATTGCAAAATTAATGAGTACATTTTATGCAAATAATATTACAATTTTCGCAATTCAATTTATTTTTTTCTCATTTAATATGATAAATTTTAGTGCCCAGCATAATTGGTCTAATTATGATTGTTATTTAATATTTTTCAGAACATCGATCATATTATTTATATAAATAAATAAACTATTTGATTGATCGCAGAGCCTGTTTTCTATTTTATTTATTGTTTATATAGTATTTATTTTTTCTAAATCGGCTATTCATAAATCGATAAGACTTAATTTACTGAAACAATGATCCTTTACAGTAAAAGAAATAATGACAGATTAATTTTCTGATAAAAATAGTCTCCTAAATTCATTCATCTTTTGTTTTAGTGGTATTCTCCGTTAAAATTACATTGTAAGTAAAGTCATATAAAACACCTTGTGATAATTATCTTCTTTTTTTTTGTAGAATACACCGAAATGGTAAACAATTTGCAGTTGGCTTTTGAAAAAGCCACAAAAAAATACTTTGAACAAAACTCGTCGGATGAAGAAATTAATTTAGAATATCCTGATTTAAAAACAAATGTATTTCGTGAAAAAAATTTAAATACAAAAAATGTTACACCAAAAATTAAAGAAATTATTGGTACAAAAGGATTGCCCTCTAAAATGTTGACTGCTAATGATGATACGGGAAAAAAGATCAAAGAAATACATAAAGCATCAGTAAAAAGTTTAACGAAACCAAAGCTAAATTCAAGCGAATCAGGTGAAAGAGATAAAATTATTAATCCACGTGGAACAAAACGTAAACGAAAGGATAAAGATAAAAGAAGAAAAAAGAAAACAAAATCGAACAAAACTAGCAAGCATGTTAAGTCTGATGCAGATATTGATATTAATGATAGTGAAAAATCGCATAGTGAAAGTGATTCAGAGGAAGAAGAAATTATTCCTGCAAAGAAACTGAAGCAAGATAAATCGAAAAAAAGAAAAATTAGTGGTTTGCCTGCAAAGAAACCGCATAAAATTAAGGATGTCAAAAAGGAAATTACACCGAAACCTTCCATTTCATCTGTATCAAAACGAAAACCAACGAAGAAAGTTGATACAGATAGCGGCAGTGAAACAGATGACGAACTGGAAGAAGAGGAATTGCCGAAAAAAGTCACAAAAAGTAAAAATAAAAATACTAATAAAGTTATAAATGAGGTAAAGGAAATCCAAATAAAAGCAGACAATAAAATTAAAAATAGTAAAAAGGAATCGAAGTCTACAAACCGTGAAGATTTTCAAGAAACTGCGGCGCTTCCAATTAAAAACAAAAGAGGAAGGAAAAATAAGAATGATTCATCTGTCAAAAAAATAAAAGCTACTAAAGAAACCAAAAAATTAAATCAGAGCAAGCAGGGAACTATGAAGAAGGAATCTATTCCTGATGAGGAAAAATCTTTTAGTTCTGATGGAAGTCTTATTGACTATCCTATTAAAACTAAATCAAAAGTAACAAAGGTATCTAAAAAATCGTTGAAGTCAACCACAAATCAAAAAGAGACAAATTTACCGAGTACATCAGCTAAAATACAAAAACCGAAAGAAAGTCAAGACCAAAAGTCCAAACCTAAATTGAGTAAAAAAGACAATAAAGTTAATAAAGCAAACAAAACTAAGATAATTAAAGTTAACAAACAAAGTCTAGAAAAACAACGGAAACGAACACCTTCAATTACTCCATCAAATTCATCCTCTAGATCAGCATCACCTATGTTTACAGTTGATTTACACAAAAAATATTCGCAAAGTGCCTCAAAGTCAAGTCCTTGCAACAGTAGCGTTAAACCAAAATCAGAAAATAAAAATTCTGATATATTATCAACATCTAGTTTTTCACGAAGTCCTAGTCCGCTTGCTTCTCATTATTCATCTGTTCATTCGTTAAATTCATTGGACAACAATGATGTGTGCTCACCGACCAAACCGACCAAACTGACCAAACTGACCAAACTGACCAAACTGACCAAACCGACCAAATCGAAGAAGACGAAAAAAAATTCTTCAAGACCTGTGACTCCAGATATCAAGATTAAAGATAAATTTGATTTAATAAAAGAACGACGAAGTAGAAATAATGACGACAAATGGAAGCAAATTGTTAAAAATGCCGAAAAAATTAAAGACTGCAAAACTGAGCCAGATTCAAGTAATTCTGTCGGAACAAAGGCACCGGAAAAAAATCAAAAGCTAAAAGAAACTATTGAAAAACTAAAGCAAAAAAATAAACAAAGCAAGGAAAGTACAGTACTTTTGAATCAATTATTTAGCGCAAAATCACCGAAAGATATTCGAGATGAAAAAACGATATTTGATAAACTTCGAGTCGCTTGTGGCAATGTTGGAAATGATACTACTGATACTGGTGTCTCCAACCGTGCGCAATCGGATCTGAAAGTCGTAAAAAAGGATGACGAATATAACTTTGTAGATGATTTAGTCTCAACCAAATCTACAAACAAAAAGAACAAAGATTTGAGCAAAACTCTAAAATCGCCAAAAAAAGCTGGTACAACTATAACCAATACAACAAAAAAGAACAATAAAGCTAAGTTGGAGGCACTTGAATTGGAGACTGAACAAACTCTAAAAGATATTAACCGGTGGTTGGAGCATACACCAAGGTTTCCAGAATTTAGTTCGGCCAGTAATTCACCATCAAGATTTAATAATCTTTTAGATGAGTTTGATACAGTCACAGCCAAATTAGATCCAGCAGATTTTCGTCGTCCGGCTCAACTTCCTGTAGAAACATCAACTGCAGCACCGCCACCAACTCTTTCAAAAACGGTAGCCGAAGTAGGGCCAGGAACACCATCATTAGTAACTGGATTAACGTCAACTACAAAACCACAAACGTCACCAACTGAAAAAAGTAATAACGATTTTAATTTATTGAAAGACAGTTCAACTATATTTTTACCCCCACCACCACCACCCCCACCTGCAGCACCTAAACAGACTATTCAACTGACAGGCATTCCACCTGCTCCGGGGCCGCATAAACGTGATCCAAAAGAACCAAAGAGAAAAACGTTAAAAGAAAAAATAACAGGTTTACCTAAGCGCAAGGATATTCATAGAACAATTGAAAGATTGCAGCCAGGAAAAACTAAAGGAAATCTAATTAATTCAATTCATACTGGAAGCAAGGTAGATGATTCATTGTCATTTGTCAGCAATGTTGTGCTTAAGCCAAAAGAAGTGAAAAATTCTTTGGTGCAAGAAACCGACGAGTCTGGGCCTAAATTAAGTTTGGGTAGTGTTTTAAATACGGCCGGCTTTGGTCTAGGACAGCAACATAATTTTAATGATGATGAAGACGTTAAAGGTGAGATTCAAGTATAGTTTATTGTATAGTTCAAATATTTAAATTGCATAATGTATGTATTTTTCTGTATATTTTTAGACGATGTAAACATTCAAGATGATGCTTCAAAAGATAAAGACTCTGATGATATGGAATTGGAGGAAATTATTACGTCTACTGAAATGATGGCTAAAGAACTAGAACGAAAAGAGAAGGAAGAACAAGAAAAGTTAAATGTAAAAAAAGGTGAAGTTAAACTGCTAGATCAATCAGATAAGTCCGCCACACCAAATTTAAATGCTTGGTTGAAAGCTTTTGGAGCTCCAAAAAAACCTAAGAAAGCTGAAGAAGATGAACTCAAAAAAGATGAAAAGACTATGGAGGAGCATAAAATCTCAGATGAAAATTTATCTTTAAATAATCCAGCATCTCCAGCAACAAATATCGATCAACCAACCGGATTTACTTTACCAGCCCCTCGGACGCGAAAAGCAAGTACTGGAAGTACAATTTCTGAGCGTTCATCATTCAGCCAAGATCCAGATAGTCCTCGAATAGGAATTGATGAACGAATTGCAGGTGCCTATCCTGCACCTTATCCATCGCCTTTAGGGGCGTCACCTATAATGGCATCACCAAAAGACGATATTCAAAAACCCAGCTCACCATATCCAATAAACGGTGCAATTAAAGTTGGTTTCTATCAAGATACAACAACAAAAAGTAGCCCAGAAAAAAGTTGCAGTCCTCGCGAACAGCCATCTCCGTACTCTAATTATGCTCAGCACTTGTATTCGTCAGCTTCTGCTACAGTTGCTGCTGCATATGGAGGTTGTTCTTATAATGCCCCCACTGAGACTACACAAACGGCAACGTTGGGTTTCAACAATAAGAACAAAACTCCTTCGTATTATGATCAGTACAAGCAACCTAGATCTCAGGACTCCGATTACAATTCTTCGATGAGTCCAAATCCGAATTCGCCATATCAAAATCAACAGCAATCACCTTATCAACAGCCACAAAGTTCACCGTATCAACAGTCTCAAAATTCTCCATTTCCTCAACCAACTACGCAATCACAGCCACCTCAACAGCTATCATCTAGTTCTCCGAATTCGTCATTTCCACCACCTAATTCACCATATCAAAATCAACAACAACTATCTCCTTATCAGCAACCGAATTCACCCCATTCGGGTTATCATCAGCAACAGGCCCCACAACAATCAGATCCTAATTCTCCTTTCCATTCAAGTCCAACGTCACCATATTCACAACATGGTCCAAATTCTCCATATAACCAACAACCTCAACTACAATCGCCAACTATACACCAACAAACGTCTCCTCAGCAATCTCAAACAATAGTACAGACACAACATATGAATCTTAACCAGGACTGGTCAAATACACTTAACGCAAATCTGCCAAATATTTCGCAATCGCAGCAATTACAAGCTACAGAAAATAAGAATATGAATGTTGTTCAAGATCCTATACAGCAACAACAAATGCAGCATAATCCTCATGGCTACATGCAATATCCTAATCAATATCATGGCCATCCGAATATGGATCGCCGACATGAAGATACAACGCAACAAAAACATCCTTCACAGTACTTGCCCGCTGCTGAATCGGGAATGCATATTGACAATATGTTAGGTGGTGTTAACAGACAAATGCAAATGCCTGGCTCTAATATAAATCCGGCAGTTGTTAAACCTATTAATGAGCCAAATAATGTGGCAGTAGGGCCACAGCGCGATTTATTGAGCTTAGATTTTCCCGAACATAATATAATAAAGCAGCCTTCTATTAAAACCCATGAAAAACCTTTAGATACATCACATACAGAATCGCGGTCACTCGAAACTCCTAAACCATCATTTAATACTGATCATTCCAAGCCAATCGATGCAACGAACAATGTAAATAAAAATAATCAGCAACAAATGTTTGACCACCTTTTTGGTAGCATGGGTCAGAATAAAAATCCTGTTTCAAACAAAGACTTGGACGTATCTTCATCTACAGCAAAGGAAATGTTTAATAGAGCAGCAACGATGGGTTTTCCAAAAGAATTTCCATCAACAGCAATGACTGCAGTTTCAGGTGTTAAGGATGGAAGCAGTACTGAATTAACCGACCTATCAAAAATGACGGCGAATATTGATAGTAACTTCCAACAGTCAGCAAAGTCTTCCTCTAATTCATCAGATATGGTTAATATGGGATATCAAGCACCTGTGTCTGAAAATTCAAATATCGGAGTTGTTGCTTCTAAGGAGTTGAATCATAATCAAGCACTCAATATTTCTGTCCACCCAGGTTATAGCCAGCAAACACCGCAACATAACCAACAACAAATTATTTCACCACCATCTGTTAAGGCGGCCGGTTATACTCCAACATCTGTTAATGATATATTAGCTTCACATCATCACCAAGCACAGCATCACCAACAAATGGCAGGTTATCCTAATAATCTTTCAGCACAACAGAATAAAATTATTTCAAATGATTTGGGTAGCTCAAATGCTCGTTTAGAAACTTCATCGCAAAATCAAATTAAAACATGCGAATTAAATGTCCCAAATTTGCAGCAACGGTACGATATGTCTAGACAACCAAATACATCTCATCCTCATACACCACATTCCAATATTGATTTACCAAACTATAAACCAACACCATTTATTACACCTAGCTCAACAATGATGGATCCAGTTTTACGAAATTTAAGTGGTCTTCCAATTATAGACGAAAACTTACTTGGAATACAAGCTTCTAATAGCAGTTATTATCAAAAAGATATACCTCCTGCACACATGTTTGGCAAAAATGTTTCGCAATCTTCAAATGTTGGCAACTTGCAGCAAATGTTAAATCCACCATATAATACAAATCGCGAACAACAAAATCCACCTTCGAATTATCAAAGGCTTCAAAGTTCGCAACAGCAACCGCCAATTGCAATGCAACAACAGCATAATGTGCCAGCTCCAACAGTTTCAATTATAGAACCAAAACCAGCAAAACGTACAAGAAAAAAGAAAAACGCTGCACCAAATTCAATGGAAGCAATTCAAAATCAAATTATCCAGCAGCAACAGCAACAGCAACAGCAACAACAATTACAACAACAACAACAACATCAACAACATCAACAACAACAACAGCAACAACAGCAGCAACAACAACAGAATCAGCAACAAGCAACTCCACATCAACAGCAAGGTTTTCAATCCTACGCTGGTCTTAAAACTAATAATCCGTCAACGCTTAAGGGTTCATCAACAGATTCTACGGCGATTTCATTAAAAACAGCTACAGCAAGTATGGTTCCGGGAAGTGCATTTAATTTTGGTCCTACTCCAACTGCACTGGGCTTAGGTACAGGAATATATGGTGAAAATACTGCTTATCTTGAGGAATTTCGTGGGGCATCAAATCCATATTATTTACCTCAAACACATCGAGGCACACCTGATAATGCAGCTAATGATAAAGCAGTTAATCCTGCAACACCTGCCGCTTCAACATATCATCAATTTTTACCACACCCATCATCAAGATCAACGTATCCATTTATGAATGCTCAGATTGATGCAAATTCACAAATTTATCAACAATATTTTCGTCAAGAAGAGCTTCGACAAGCGAGAATGATGTTGAATCAGGGTCTTTTAGGACATGGTGCGGCAGCTGGTTATCCTCAACCAGGATACCATCCTGCATTAAGTATGCATAAGCCTTATGATGCAATGAACTCTATGAATAGGCCTCCATGGTATCAGTAAATTGTTTCCATAAGTATTTTTAAAAAAAATAAAAATATTTAAATTATAGACAATATGTTTTTTATTGATTAGAAAATATGAATACAAAAATTAGTGAGAAAACGATATTAATAAAGCAAATTGCTTTTGTATTACTCAAATGTAATTTTTATTTATATTGTGTAAAGTGTATCATAAAAAAAATAGTTGATAAAGCAGTTTAGGACAAATTAGTGTCAATCGCAGTTTTGTGTAATTTCGTGTAAGTAAAATGAACAAAAGTGAAAGTATAAACAATTTTTGGTAAATTTTATTTTTAATATCAATTCAGTGTTATTTTTTAGTCTAAAATTTTACAAATATAAATTATAAATATTAGAAAATTAAAATTATCTTTAAAGTATATTGTAATTATTAATAAATTTAATTAGCTTATTAATTAATTTTGAGAAAACCAAAGATTTGTATTTGTTAGCATAATAAAAACTAAGAAAATAAAACAAGCTAATTAGAATAAATATCATAGCTTGGATGTCTATAAATATTTGTGTAAAGCTTATTTTATATTATTTTGTCTTATAAGCATTTTTAGACTACTGTTTCAAAAGCGTCTATTAAACCGTCTATATATCAGAACGGTTTATAGATCAGAAATCAGAAATAAACTGGCATTAAACGGTATAACAGATGGGACATTAGACTCGATATAAAAAAAATTGAAACTGCTATGTTTATAGGGTTTGGTTTCATCAAAAATTAAAATTAACCGCGTATGAAACGCTCTCTCATAAAAATATATAATCGTTTTTGTTTTTTAAAAAATGAAATAAAAAGTGTTGATACACCTAGTTGTATGGGCATGTAGAGATATTAACAAGAAGTGTATAAAACCAAAAAAATAAAATTAAATTAAATTAATTAATCAATTTTCTGTTTGTGTGACAAATTGTTATTAATAAATTTAATAGTTTTTTATTATATAAATACAGATTGATTGTTATTTAAGGCGAAAATATTTAATAAAGTTGAAAGTATGAAAATCATTTCAAATCACTAAACACATTTATACATTTTGTTTTTGTTGTGTTTCATTTTATTTTAGTGTCGACTTCTATTAGTTTTCAATATTTCATGTTAACATCATATAAATAAAAAAAAAAAAAACAATTTTAAAAGAAATTCAATCGCACGTCAATTTAAATCTTCTGCTTAAAACTTACAAAATACTTACTCAGTAATAGGCAAACACCATTTTTCTCATGTCTTGCAACGATTTTATATTTTTTCTTATACGATTCGTTATTACATTAAGACAAATTAATTAATAAAAAAAAAGTTTATGTGCTCATATTTATTATTTATTCAGAAAAATTGAAACAGCGAAAAATTATTTGGAAATATATTTTAAATGTTATTTATTAAATCAAGTCTCACTTCAAATTATTTCGACTTTACTTGAACACTTATAAGTTATAACCATTCAGTTAAAAATGTTTTACTAACGTATTTTTTGTAAGTTACTATTTTCTTGAATGATTTTCTGTCCATTTCTCTTTCCTTATGTAATCAAACATTTTTCGTCATCAAGTTATCTATATATAAATAAAGATGAAGTTATTTTAAATAATAAAAAAAAAAATCTTGAGAACAATATGAAATTTAAAATATTAATTTAAAAAAAATGTACATTCCTGTAAATAATACATTACTTATAAATATACAAATATAGAAACATAATTTTTAAAAATTTATATTATAGAAAAAAAAACACATATTTATAATTATTATTTTCTCGGAAAAAGTAATAAAACAAATGGAAAGTAGAAAAATTTAGATTTTTTATAAAAAAAATAAAATATAAATTAATAATTATATATAATTAATAAATATATAAATAATGATAAATACTTGGGTAATTTTTAAATTGTATTATTCTTCTATTTTTCTTTATTTAAATGAAAATAAGAAATATTTTTATTATTTTGTTTAATAAATTCAGCTCAAAATTTTTAATTTATTATGAATAAAATGCAAAGTATTTATTTTTATTATTACATATTTTTTTATTTCGTTTTTACTTTAATTAAATTATTTATAATAGTTTAATTCTTAGCAGATATAATTGTTACAGCTGTTTCATTAATTATATAATTTGAGAAAAAATGTAGAAACTTTCAAACCATGATTTATGGAAAAACAAAAAAATCATTACCATTAGCCATATCATATACTTATATATTATTCGGTTCTAAAAAAGTAAAAATATTCTTTTCAAGAAAAAAAAAATTATTTGTTCTAATCAGTAGTTTTTAAAGTTGAAATTTAATTCTCTACAACAACAAGGTACATTTATTACAAAATAAGAAATTTTCACTTAAACTTACTTTTATAAATGAAAAAGGAAATTATAATAAATAATATAAATTACCTAGTTTTGTTCATTATTTATAAAAAAAATATTTTAAATGTACAACACAAAATACTTATATATTACATTGCATATTAAAAAATTAAATTAAGTAAAAAAGAAATGAGAATAAATGTTAGTTATTAATATGTAAATATTTATTATTATTATTATTAATTATTATTACTTATTATTAATTATTATTAATTATTATTATTATTATTATTATTATTATTATTATTATTATTAAAAAAAAGAAAGGGAAAATATTATAAATTACGTACTCGATACTTGAGCATTCAGAAATATCTTAGATATAAAACAACAATAAATATTATTATATTATTATTGAAATTAATATCTTTGATAAATTTGAAACACTAGTAGGTGTTGACGTATATAGTTATTGTAAAACAAATAAATATTTTATATTTAAAAAAAAAAAAATTATTATAATTATTATTATTATTATTATTATTATTATTTTTAATTAAATAGAAAATTTTGTGTTTTCAAAAATTATTTAAAACAAATAACACAAACACAGTTATTCAAATATTTATTATGAAAATACAGTAACTGTGAGAATATCCTTTAATCTTTCTTTCCTTATTCCTTTTTTCTTGTATATTTTTCTTCTAAATACATATTATAAAAATATTGTATAATATCACAATAATATAATTATATTAAAATTTGTGTAATTTTGTTATTTTGCAAAATAGAAATAAAATGAAATATATATATACCAATTTATTTAACCAAAAAAAAAAGAAAAGATTTTGGATAATTATTTAAAATATTTCAGTTCCGCATTCTACTACATTTCTCAAATGTATTCAATTTGTTCAAAATATTAAGATTGAACATTAAGAACAGACTGATTGTAAATTTACAGTCTTATATAGGCGTTGTTTATATTGTTGTTTATCTAGAGAAGCGAATACAGTAGCTTTATTTCTTATATAACTACCACATTTGCATTTCTAGATAAACAACAATTTAAATAACGACTAAACATGACTGTAAATGCAAACTTATTGGTTGATAAGTTGGAGTAGGTTGTTATTAAAATCAAACGCACCGCATAAATATAAAAAGAAACTTGTCGATTTTAAAGTATAAATTTTATGGAACGGTTGAGCCACAATAAAACTAAAAAGAAATTATTTACTATATGTACTTAAGACCAATTTATGTCTGCAAAATTGTTTAACTAAATCATTGCGTTTGAAAAAACGCAATGATTTAGTTGAATAATATTACAGACTTATTTAAGGTTTTTTTTTTATATAAACAGATATGCGTTTGAACGTTTTAATATTAATTCACGAAAAAAAAAAAATTAAAAAATGCCTCATGTCTTGTTTAAAAACTCAGTCATAAAACTTAACTATATCAAAATTAAGAAATCTTATCTCAAATATATAAAGAATATAAATAACTCATTCATTTTTTTTAATACTCTAAAAATACACCTACACTGTTTTTTTTGTTATCACAAACAAATATAAGAGGATATATGGTCATTGTAAAAAATAAGTATGATAATGAATATATTATTGCATGTAATATTTCACAATCAATATGAAAACTGATATTAGACACTTACAAACAGTTTAGACTGAATATATATAATATATATTGTCCGGAAGGAGCAACTGGGTATAATGATTTTTAAGTGTATGCCACCAAAGTTTAAATCTGCTATATCAATACTACGAAAATTATAATAAGAAATAAATAGTTTCTCCATATTCAACCGCTGCAAAAAAAACTTTAATCAACTTATTGTAAATGAATGTAATAAGCTAATCAGTGTCAAATATTAAATATTTTCGCATTCAGTTCTAATAATTATATTCTCATATAGTAGTAGCCAATTAATTTAATATACGTATGTAAATGTATATTGTGTATAATTAATATGCAATATCAATTTTAATTTTAATATTTATAAAATCTGTCAACACTTTATTATAATTACTTTCTATTCAATTAACATAATATATATTTAATATTTATAACTAAATGTTAGAAGACAACTGATAACATTACATATACTTAATTTCAATAATCATTAAGCATGCTGAATAATTAAAAAAAAAAAACCAAAAAATACATAATTTAATACTTATATACTTCAGTTCATTTTCACATTTTATCTATAATCCCGCGAGTGTACAATAATATTATCATATTAATACATACAAACAATTGATTTTTGTGGTGTGATAGTGTTATATAGGTACAATAGTCCACAGAGACATTGTTAATTAGATATTATTTCTAATCTCGTGTCATTATATTTAAATAGCAATTTAAACTTTATCTCGGATTTCATCAAATCACAACAAAGAACGCACATAACCATTATTTATGATGGGTAATGGTTATTTTCATATAATTTTGGTTTAGTATGAGAATCCGTTTAAGTGATAATACACCGCAATAAATATAATGTACTTAAATGTTTTATAAAAATCACGACAATATATTTTATTATACCGATTTTTTTGATTTAATATTAAACTCAAACTATAGATAATTAGAATAAAAAATTTATCAACGAATGTGAAGTTTCTGAATTATTATTACATATATCTAAATTTATATAAATATCGCATCAAATATTGTCATAATATAAATCATATACTTATTCGAAAAATTGAGTGAAGTGTATCGCAGACTGTGAATTTTACAATTGAGATATGACCAAAAACTAAAAAATAATTGAAGAAAAAAGAGACGAAATTAGCAGGTAGGTTGATACATATCATTGAATAGATACATTTTTGTATAAAAATTTATATGTTTTAACGAAAGAAAGGCTAATGAACTGCTTATCTTTTATGGTATTTAATGAGTACACAGTAATTTGTCTTCACTGTGATTATGTTAGTCGAATAGTATGTGAAATTTAATATTATTATATGTTTTAGACAAAAGATAAATTATGTGATTTTGTAATTTTTATTTAAATTATATTATTCATAAATAAATTAGAAAATGCTAGAGATTTTAATAAATAATTAACTGTGACTAATTAAATTAAGTATTTCATTATATTCTAAGGAAAACAAACTGTCAAATTGGTACACGACTTCATTTTTGTAAGAAATTAAAAAAAAAACTCAGTATTTATATTCTGCGTCTTTTAGTATATCGACCATCAAAATCCGCCCGGCCAATCCTGAGATCCAAAAAAAAAGTGCACAAACAAAAAAAAAATTGCCAAACCAATACTTACTTGATTTTTTTCAAAATTTTCAAATTTTCTCAAATATGAAGTAAAAAATAATATTATCAATATTTGTTTGCAGTTTACTCTAATATGAACACTTACATAATTTTTAATTAGACGATTATAAATCCGTGTGTTCAAATTTGAGATAAATTTAATGTAAAATTAAATTGCTTAAAAAAAAACTTGAAAACTGTTTTCCAAGTTTCAATTAAAATTTTGTAAAAAAAACTACATAATTTGAATGTTTATAGGTTTACTAATTTTTGAGAAGCAAATTTTGTGGAAAATAATTTTTAATAATTTTCTGATAAACGCCATACTTACTATGTAAGCCAAAACTAAGTTACAGAACTTTTTAGAAATGTTCCGAAAAAATAATTTCACGCTAAATTATTTTGGACTGAGCTTGTCACTTTTATCATCATTAAATGATTTATCGCAATTTATTATCTCAATTTTATTGTGATAAGAAAGGAAGTGGTAGATTTGCTACAAAAAAAATATATATATATTTATATATTATTATTATCTTTGCTAAATTGTTTACCGACCACTTATTTATGATCCATTTTTGAATGTGATTTTTAACACACATATTTTTAGCTATAACAATTTGATTCGAAGATTTCATAACTTCATAATTTTTTTTTTGTGTGACCGTTATGTTATGTTCATTTATTTTGTTATAATTAAATTTAATTCATAATTTTTTTTTAACTATAAGTTCATTGGCTTTTAAATAGTAAATTTACCACTTAAAATGATAATTTCTGTGCTGTTTTCGAAGAGATAGAGGTAAAGTTGCAGTAAGTATATAAATTCGGTTAACAAATTTGCATGGTTGAAAATGATTGCGCTGAATTAAACTAAAACTAATATATGATATCACAATATTTCATGATAAATTGATGGTGAAATTATAATCTTAAACATATCAGAGTCGGAATAATGAGGTAACCTTTTACCTGTTAAGTTTTTTTTACGCAGGTAAATGATTAACAGCTAGATTGTAGAAGGAGCATATAAATAAATTTCGAATTAAATCATATACATACTTACTTACCTGTTAACAATCAACCCGATTTTAAACAATTTCATAATTTGCGAATTTTACATAATTACATCTAAGCGAAGGGTTACTTACAAGTCACAAGAAAATAAATTATAATAAAAATTATAGTCATTTAGAACAATAAGTCAGCAATAATAATTCTGCATTTTCTAAAATTAAATTCTATTTATTATTAACGCTTCAAACAAATATTGCAAAAAAAAGAAAAAGAATGAAATACACTGAAATGATATAGACAATATTTGCAACTATCTCTTGAACGAATGGATCGTACGTACCTGACACTTTGAATTTGCGCTCATTTGACTTTTTTTTACTCTCAGTGTCAGCAAAATAAATAACTATACGTATTCTCACAATGTTTTACCTAATATTTGAATGAGAATCCAATAATTGATCTCTAGTTGTTTTTTTTTTTTTTAGCTGTGTGGAGTTATTGTGTAATCTATTCTATGTTACGACTTTGTACTTACAGAAAAAAAAACAAAAATTATATTTACTTGTATTAACTTAATTTAAATAGTTTGTAACATAAAAATAAAATGAAATCAATAATTAATCAACCATTCATTTTTTTCTCTCATCTATTTCAGAAAATATTATAATAAGAAAGTGTGAGGTTATGCTATATGAACGACGCATTTTTTATGCCTAAATAGATGTAATTTTAAATCAAAAATATGTTGGACACTTACTAATTGAGACAAATTAGTTTTAAATCTTCTAAATTAAAATAATTCAATCAAATTATTGAAATTAGATTATAAAAAAAATAAACGACAAGATGTTGGACATGAAAATGTTGCCGATGAAGGCACATTATTATTTATTCAATGGAGGTATATTTGAATCCATAAATCAATTATTCTTCTACTAATTAATATGTATTATTTTTTTGATTTATACAATAGGGACTGGACCAGTAGTTCCCTTTATGCCAGTTTATGCTCGACAATTAGGTTTCTCGTCATTTATAGTTGGCACCATTTATTCAATATTACCGATACTTGGATTAGTGGCAAAACCACTATTCGGAATAATTGCAGACAGGTGTATATCATTTTTAAATAATATTCCCTATTGACATGTATACTTAAAATATATTATTTTTCAGATTTCAACGTCATAGGTCAATGTTTATATTTTTTCAATTCCTAACACTTGTTGCTTACTTTTCTGTACGTTTTATACCGCCAATTCCACAATCCACCAAAATTGAATTTCACTGTAATGATGGGGTAGCTGATTTAAAGTATTGTCCAAAGGAACTAGATCCTTGCGTTGCTGATCATTTACTTAACTATACTGAATCAGAACCTTCGCAAGAAATGGAATTTACAGTAAATATTTAAACTGCAATAACCATTTTATTTCTCGATTATTATTATTTTTTTCGCAGTTATATTAAAAGCGTTTTGTTATTATTTTAGTTGAAATGTAATTTTAAAGAAGAATGGATGTGGGATTTTATTTGCACTGAGTGGAATAACAATACAAATTGCGCAAGAGATGATGATCGCATTGCAAGAATAAATACCTTCATTAGGTATAACAGAGTTGAAAAAATTTCGAATTGCTTATTTTTCGAAATTAACCACTCCCTTTATTACGAAAAAAGTAATTACTGAAATTTATTATTGATATAATAATTGATATGTGAAATTTAATTGAATTATTAATGTTATATACAGTAACTACTCAAGAACGTGCACAAGTTGGTAATAAGGTGATATGTCCAAAGGCAGCATTAAATGGTCGTACATTTAAAGCAAATTGTACTGGTCAAACAGCTGACAAGAAAGTGATGAGTGCGATCACTGAACCAAGTATTTATGATGAAGACGCTACTGGATTTTCTCAATTTTGGTTATTTTTTGCTTGTTTGGCATTTAGTTGGATTGGTATGGCGGTTGTAGTCAGTGTTGGTGACGCGATTTGTTTTGATTTATTAGGCGAACGACATAGATTGTTTGGTAATCAACGTCTTTGGGGCGCTGTTGGTTGGGGTACATTTTCAATTATTGCTGGTGTTCTTGTCGATGAAAATTCTTTACATCAATCACGTAAAGACTATACGGTTGTATTTTATATGATGTTGATTGCTATATTATTGGATATGCTGGTATCACTTAGACTAAAGGTATTAAATTTCTAGCCTAAGTAAAAAGAAAACTGATGTTTTTATTATGTAATGACAAAACATATTTTATGGCTTCATTTTTTTTTCATACATCTTAATTTTAGTACACTCCATCAAAAATTTCAACAAATATCGCCAGAGATATTGGAAAGCTATTTGCTTCACCACGAATTATTGTATTTTTTATTTGGTGTATTGTTGTTGGGCTGTGCACAGCGCTTGTTTGGAATTTCCTATTTTGGCATTTAGAAGATTTAGCTGATAAAGATAAAGGGTAAGTTTAATTTTATATTAATAAGGAATCTTTTGTAAAATTAATATAAACACCGTAAATTAACTACAGCTGTGATCAACAAGCATGGATGAAAACGCTGCAAGGTTTAGCAATGGGTATTCAATGT
The DNA here is from genome assembly GCA_011634745.2 of Catotricha subobsoleta. Classification (NCBI taxonomy): domain Eukaryota; kingdom Metazoa; phylum Arthropoda; class Insecta; order Diptera; family Cecidomyiidae; genus Catotricha; species Catotricha subobsoleta. Next base: position 8,431 of record JAABKK020022462.1, on the reverse strand, counting down.
TTTGGCGGTGAATTACCATTTTTTTTTATATCTGGTTGGTTATTGAATAAAATTGGTCATATTCATGCTATGACTTTAGTTTTATTTGGTTTTGGTGTACGATTTTTATTATATTCAATGTTGACAAATCCATGGTGGGTACTTCCCATTGAGCTACTGCAAGGTGTTACATTTGGTGTATTTTATTCAACAATGGCAACATATGCTAGTATTGTTGCCCCAGTTGGTACTGCAGCTACATTACAGGTTAATTCATATACGTTTTTAAATGATTAAATTAGTCACACAAATATTTATGTTATTTTATTGAATAGGGATTAGTTGGTGCTGTCTTCGAAGGTATTGGTGTATCGACAGGTAGTTTTATTGGCGGTTACTTAATGAACACAGCAGGCGGTAGTGGAACATTTCGCATATTTGGTTTAGGTGCACTAGCACTTTGTGTCGTACATTTCATTTCACAGAAATTTGTGGATAGATTTGTCTCCGAAAGGGGTAAGGAATTAAATTGTAGTAACCAAGATACTAATATGATACGTTATGGTAAAAGTGGTGATGGCACTATCGCGGTCGAGGGAGATAATAGAATTAATAATGTAACAGATACCAAAAAATTGAATTTATTATTAAGTACTAATGGTGCTGAATTTAGTGATATTAATCTTGATGAAGAAATTCAACCCAAATATTAAAATGATTTCTTATAACAATTAATGTATATAGCTAATAATGTGTTTAAAATTAATGAATCTTAAAATATGCATGCAAGATGAGCAAGTGAAAAAGGATTCTAATTAATTTTAAAATAAAAAATTATAATATAAGAAAAAAAAAATTAAAATATAACTAAGAACACTATTTAGAAATTAAGAATGTTCATGAAATGTTTATTATGTGACGTTAAGGAGAACATATAATTTCAAGAATTAAGAAGAGAGAGAAAATCGTAATGTACCTGCGTCAACAAGCCTTTCATTAAATATCATCTCGTATTATAATAAACATGGTGACTAATATTTTATTGAAAATCTTTAGTTCAGCATTCGGTATGTACAATTTAGTCTGAAAATATGTGAATAATAAACTATAAGATATTTTATACAGTATAATCTATCTCAATTTGCTGTTCCCGTTGATTTTTTTGGGATTTGAGGGATCGTTAAACTGTGCAACGTGAAATAGTCCAGTCATAAACTATTTTCATTATCCTACAACATACATACAGTTTCTTCTAATCAGATAATTTCCAAAAATATGTATTTTTTTTCCACGTTTGTCAAGTCTGTGTTTTTTTTAAACGTATCGGGTGATCGGGTTGTTTTTGTGTTGTTCCTATTTTACTCGTTATATTATACTTATACTCACAATTAGTTATTATTTTTAATTATCGATTAATTTTCATATTATAGAGCACAAATGAGGTAAAATACTTTTTTTACCTTGAAAGGGTTGAATGTGAGTCTGACGGCCGCGATTCTTGAATTCGTTCAATAATTTTAGAGTGCTATATTTTTTCTAAATAAATTAGGCATACTATATTTCAAATATAGAGCGGTATGATGCAATGTAATTCTCGAGTGCAATCTAAAATAATTTTGTGGTGAAATATATTTTCGATGCGGTGAATTAAATTATTGATTAAAATGTCAAAAAAATAGATTATTGACAATAAAAAAACACAAACAAAATAATTTTAATATATTATTGAGGTTATATCAATTTCTATAAAGACAATTGATGAAAAACAATGATTTAAATTTTTTTTTTTTTAATAAATCATTATTTATAAAGTTGCTTCAAATTTAACTTTTTTATTTTTATTTTAAATATTGTTTATTTTGCTGATGTTTATTAAAATTGCAAAAAAAAATGTAGCAAAAATTTGAAAAAGAACAAAAATATATAGACAAAAGTGTCATTTATAGCATGCTAAATCATATTTAGACTGGTAAATACCACAATTTTAGTGCACTTAATTCGAGAATCAAGAAAATGCAATTTCGTTCAATATTTGACAGTTTGGTGAATAATATAGCATTCAATAATTATTGAAAGAATTCAAGAATCGCGGTTCTGAGCGAAAAATGCCACGAATTCAAATTCAATCAGACAACATCGATCGAATGATTATTAAAATGTTATTTTATTCCCATTTTAAAACAAAAAGACTGTAATTCTTAATACTAATGCAAAGAAAGATGTAAAGAGATTGTTCTGTTTAATATGTATTATATTTAACACTATACATTTTTAGTTTTTGTTATAATTAAAGTTATTACAAAAAATGAAAAATAAAAGTTGAAAGAATATTCTTGTCAATTCATTTTTGTGCTTAATTAACAATAGAATGTAATGATTAAATTTATATTAATTTCAAACTACAGTGAACCACTCAATTATGTTTTGTTAACTGATTGTGTTCGTTCATACAAAGTATATCAAAATTTAATTTACACAATAGAACAATATAAGAGATAATTTTAAATAAATATAATTTCTAATTAATTTTCACCTCTAATATATTTTATTTGCATTACAGCTCTTTTGAATACTATAGGTACTTTATTTATCATTAGATACATTTACTAAACTTATTACAATAAGTTATATTATTAAGCGTATTTGAACCGATTCACAGTTACTTTAGAGTAAGATAGGATAAGGTATGTGTTAAAGAACAAAGAATTTGACATAAAACTTTACTAAAAATTTACTCTATAATGTGGTTCTGAATCGTTGCTCTTTTTTTTTTATATACATACATAGATATAGAAAATGTTAACGTTTTATTTTAATCAACTCGCCTAAAGCTAATCGAGTGAAATAAACGACAGTTCCGATTTAGAAGTTTAACTTTTTTTTACCGAACATTTTTAAATTATATTTATAATGCAAAATACGATACATTAAGTAGAATACATTGTTATCAAACTTAAAACAATTATTAACCATTACATTTTTATACTTAAATACATTTTTGATATGATTTTGTAAAAAAAAAACGTATTTATTTTATACACGAAAAATTTATACAATAAAGAAAAAACATTTTTTAAATTAAAATATAATATGAAAGCTTTTCTCAAGTAAATCAATATTACCTTTCTAAAAGAATGAAACTTCTGAAATCAATTAATTCATTAGTTTTGATATGGACAACTGAATAAAAAGAATAACGATTAAAGGTATAGTTTTTAAAAAAAAGAATTTGTAGATAAATATTTTTTTTCTAAATATGAATTTGCATGATTTTAATTAAATATTTAATAGTTAATATAATTTTCAAATTATTAATTTTTGTTACAATAAAAAAAAAAAAATATGTTAAATTAATTACAAATTATTATATCTTTTACTAATTTCTGTTACTAATTAGTGCGTAAGAAATGCAGTATATAATATTTTTTAAATTGCTATTATGGCTGGGTTATTAAATTATATGCATGTTATTGAACAGAAGGAGAATTAAATAGAGATATTTATTATAATTGAAACAAATTTTAAAATGCAGCATGATCATAATTTTAATTCATAACCTAAAGTAAAGAAAAGAACGTTTTAGATTTGCATGACGAATGTGTCAAATTATTTAATTGCAATTTGTTAAATTAATTTCAGTTAGAAATTAGTTCCGAACCATTTTACTTTCTGATGTTCTATTAAAAGTCAAATGCAAAGGTCAAGAATATATAGATAGTTAATCAGGTTGTTTACAAAGTCAATACATGTTTTAACCATTCACCATCACCCTCTTCCAAATTCAATTAAATGATTTCTGTATTTATGACCTTTCGTTTGGCTTCTAAAGAGACTCAGAAAATATTTCAATATTCCATTTTATGCATTGACAGTTTGATTATTAACGTATATTCGTAATAAAAAAAAAGAAATTATTGTAATTGATAAGAAAGTTTTTAAAATAATATGCGTGTGCTTATTATCTAAATTATTTTTGTAAACGTAAGCATCCATGATAAAAACTTTTATTAATTTTTTATTTTTGTATTCTATTAATTTAGATATGAGATTAAATGCCGAATATACGACACCAAATGATGCAATACATATGCTTGACGATAATGATGGATGTCAAATCAATTCGAATAATTACTCATCAATTTATCAAAGTTGAATTAAGTGAACGATTTATATGAAAATTTAATAAGTATTATGTGTAATAGCATAAACATTATAAAAAAAAGAAAAAAAAAGAAAAAAATAACAAATTAAATACTTAGATTCAAGTTATTTTAGAACAAATTTAACCCAATTAAAATTTTATTGAATAATTTTTTAATCAATTTTCTAAATATTTTGAGATATTTTAATTTTTTTTCTATTTTGAATTTTATTTTATCAAACTTGGTAATTGTCACATATGGTAAATAAGTGAAATTATTTCTTTCTTAATACACACTTATGGATAGCTAGCTGGTGTCTATGCAATAATTTATTTATTTTTATAATTAATTTTAAGCAATTTTAATTGAACCTGAAAAGTGATATAATTTGTAGTTGGAACGAAATTAGATTATTATACTTACTTGGAATTAAATTTATATATTTTACATATTTTTAAATTAAATAAATAATAATTCAAATCAGAACAGAGATAATTTCTTATTTATACGCATTAACCTGATCCGAAGTGTTCATTAACCCCAATCCTGATAATTTACTTATATTGTTTTCCTTCCCACAGAAATAATATAACATTTTATTTTATGTATTTATATTCCATTTTGAGTTCCATAACATTATTTTGGTTCAGTGGAATTTTCTCGCACTATTTTTTTTTCTCTAACTCTTTGCGTTTGACAGATGACAGATAGAAAAACAACAAGTGAAAAACATCACACATAAACGTTTAACAAAAACCAATCAACGAAATTTTCTTATTTTACTTAATGAAATATATTTTTTAAACACCATATTTATATTTAACTAATCATTGCAACGTTGTCATTCAGTTATTAATATAAAAAAAAATGCCTAAAGTAGTGTCTCGGAGTATTGTCTGTTCCGACGTTAAAGATCAACAAGAATACAGCGAAGAAAAACCATTGAATATATTTTATTGTTTATGTGGACAGATGACTTTAATTCTAGGTAAGATTAATTGTAAATAATTTAATGAAAACGACTTGTTAAACTTCTATTTGGTTTGGAATAGATTGTGACATCGAAAAACTTCCACTACGTAAAACAGATGGTGCCCGTGTTATAGATGCTGCCCATCATGCCCATAAAATTACATGTGAAGTTGATGAAACTGTATATATAAGGCGTGATGCTGGTATTGAAAAGCAATATCGTTTGAAAGTAATCTATTGAAATATTATTAAATATTTTATAATTGCTATTACTCATTGAAATACTACTAAATAAAATACTCTTGATTTATCGTACAGTGTAAAACTTGCAGCCTTCCACTTTATTATCGCCACAGTTCAGACAGTAAGGTAACATTCATTATAAAGCGGGCAATTGTTCGATCGAAAAATGAAAATCCCATAACTACAGTAGATGATATTTGTAATCAAATGTTAGCTGCACAGCCACGTAAAGTCATGGTTACAAAACACACCAAAAATATGGGAAAATTTAGTTCTGTTACGGTTTCAACCATCGACGAAGAAGAAGATGAAATTGAAGCAGTAAGAAATATTTATATTATACAAAAATATTTATTTAATCCAGCAGTGAATTTTTAGTCATATACTTTTATTCTTTTTCTTAATTTTTTTTAGCGAGAAATTGCTGATAGTTATGCAAATAATGCTAGAATTATTGAAAAGCAATTGCAGCGTAAAGGCGGTAAATTATCAGATATCGGCTCCAGAAGTAACGAAGATAATGCACCATTATCAAAACGACCGCGCGGAACACTCATTGATATTTAATTATTTAATGATTTTCTTTTTCTGTTAAAAAATTTCAAAACTATAAAGCATCCATATTTTCAAGTTCTTATAAAAAAAAAATGTTTTTATTTTTCATTCATTGGTGAAATATGTTTTGCATTGGTCTTAATTTGAATTTATGTTGAATTCAACATAAACAAGCTGCCAATAAATTGGTACACAACATCATTTTTGTAAGAAATAAAAAAGAAAAATGTTCTTAGGTTGAAAAAAAGGCCAGTACATATATTTTTACAGAAATTTAATGCTGCGTCTTTTGGTATATTGACCATTAAATTCCGCCTGGCCACACCTGAGTTCCAACTCAGCAAAAAATCTCAGAAATGAATCATTTAATTAAATATGTTCAAATCTATAACTCTATCTTAACTTAATCAATTTCCTTATAATGAAGCACATCGGCATATTTTTAATAAAAAAAAATTCCAAAGTTCTATAGCCAGCCAACTAGACACATCAAATTCTAATTCGATCATTTTTTTTTGATAAAGGAAAGGGTCCTTAAATTCTTATAAATCATATTAAACTACTTTATATATGCAAGTAAGTTTAAGTTTGTAATTGAAGGTTACGTTCAAATACACATAGTAAATATTTCATATTAAGAATAAACTGACCAATTGTCAAATTTAAGCAATAAACAAATAATAAAAAAAACACAAAAATATTATTATTAATATCAAAATATGACTTGTTTAAATGTTAACATTTATCGAACATATTCTATGTAACTGCCATAGTTTTCAAATAAATATATTACTTATATTTTTAAATTTTTCTTATTTCTGCATGTAGTAAAATATCTGTCAATATTTTATATATATATTACTTATATTATGCACATATAATAATATGTTAAAGAATACACAAGTATGGGGATGGGGATAATATATTCAATATTCATAGTGTATTACTGGATTTACACATATGCGCATGAGCACTAATTTTACAACCAATACATATGAACGAAATAAAATTATTGTACTTTTAAGAGAAAACCACGTGCTTTCCAATTATTAAATAAAAATTCTATTCATATTATTTTTATTAAATATAATATCAAATTGTAAGTAAATCGAATTTCTTGAACGTAGAGTTAAACGTTAACACGAAGATTCCAAATTATTAATAGATATAACATCGATAGTTAGTTATTCAGTTCGCAAATAATATTAACAAAAAAAAAAAAACTATAATTCGCTATCATAAAAATTTGGGTTGTTGTGAATGAAAATTAAAGAGAGTATATTTCATTACTAGATCTGTCACCAAACACCACCATCGTATTATATTTGAATGCGTTTTATCGACCCAACATTATTAGTATTCCCCTATTTTATTTTATTTCTCATAAATATATCTAATAATTGTGTATAGCAAAGTTCTACACAGCTGATTGAACAAAGGCGTCGTAAATTATTTGTGCATATAGAACTTACTTCTTTTTTTTTAACAATTAATTATAGGTATAAATATTATTAGAATTCTTGTAAGCTCTAGTCTGTTCAATTTAGCGTGATAAATATTGCGGCATTTGCATAAGATTTCTGTAAAATATTAATCAACTAATTAAGAAATAAATCTTTGCAATATCAATTTTGAAATTCAATGAACTCCAAAATTTGTTGAATTTCTTAATAATAAATAATTACAGAATTTTGGTTGAACATTCATTGGCGTTTAGAGTTAAATTAAAATTAAATTTTAAAGTAAATATATCAATGAAACGAGCTTTTTCTCTTGATTTGTATTTATTATATCAGTTATTTCGATTTTATATTTATTTTCACTTCAATATCTTACAATTCGCTTATTTAATAATTAATAAAATAAGTATAAAAAAAAAACAGTGTATGTTATCATTAGCACGTGCCACTGCAAAATATAGTAAGATTTTCTTCATCCCCTTTATTTTTCAATTTGACTATTTTCTAAGTAATATCTTGCGTAGAGAGAAAATTTAGAGTATAGTTTGGTTTGTATTTGTGAATAATGTAGGTATGAACAATAGAAAACATAAATACCAAGGGGTTCGGAACAATATACTACATTATGAGATATTGAGGTAGTAATATCGTATTGAATACTGAATTATATAAAGCTGTATTGGTTACATTCACGCTTATATTATAATAAAAATAGATAAGTGGTGCAGTGGTTGTGCTGGCTTGGTATCTGTGTAAGTGAAAAGCCGCGGAGTTTTACCGCCCGCGACGTCTAGCGTTCAATTGAAGAAACGCGACGCCATTATGTGTTTTACAAGAGATTTTTTCTTCGTCTAGTTATTCGATTTGCCTTAAATTATTGTATAATCAAGCGAATAATTATATTTTCTACAATACATCGTAAATATTTATGTAATTTAGTGATATTATTGTAAAACGTACAGGATAACTTACATGCCGGATGTAAGAATTTTAGTAATATTATTCAAGTATAAAAATTTATTTGTTATAACTACTTAGTTTTAATATTATACTACCGAAACAAGAGTTTCATATATAGTT
>JAABKK020022451.1:0-17960 GCA_011634745.2 Catotricha subobsoleta | reverse complement strand
TTACTTTCGAAATATAATTTGGTTTGCGTTTTGGCAAAGAATATTCCTTTTTTTTCTTGTGAATGAGGGGCCCTTTGCTATTTCACCAAGTACCAAGCTAATAATCCGGCACTGGTTGAACTGCTATCAATGTTATACATATTAATATTTTTATGATGTTTATTATTCTAACCGAAGATCATCCATCTGTTCTGGTTGAAGTTTTTTTTCATTCTCAAATTGAAATTGAAGTTACGAGTTGATCTTTCATAAATTAAAAAAAAAAATTGATATTTAAAGAGTAAAAGGTAAGTGCTTAAAATTATGATGCTTGCACATTGAGGAAATAGGAAAATGAATATAAATCCATAAACTAGCAATCGCCGTTAGCCGATGAAAAAAAAGTATCACCTGTTCAGAGAAAATAAAACAACTTTGCATAGATATTCGAATATTTCATATATTTATTTTGAATTAGAATTTATTACATTTCAAATTAATTATATTTTTTATATACTAGACATAGACATTCAATAATTTTTATGATTTTTCAGTGAAAAGATATAAAATAAAAAAATAATATAAAATTATGCATTTGAATATAATAAAAGTAATTAAATATTTATATTTTTGTTTAATATCAAATTAATTAATAGTCAATTATTTAATTAGTTCCTTAGATCTTAAATTTTAAATGTTCATAAATGAATATTGCATATTATCATACCGATATAGTCAATTTATTAAGATAATAATCAACAATCTTTATCATTTTATAATTATTGAGTTTTACATCGATTTTTGTTGTTGTCTCTTTTAATGCTAACAACAGACGAACGAGATATTCTAGATTAACAAAAGTGGATTATGCTAATTTCTTAAACATTTTTTTTTTTTTTTTCGTCAAATAAATTCAATTTTCACTCGTTGACACAAATACACTTTATTTGACGAAAAAAAACAATAGTGCTGTTCTTGAATTTAGCTTAATCCACTTTCGTTAATCTAGAATATTGCGCTCGTCTGTCGCTAGCATCAGTCGTCGGGCTTGGATATTTTATGGAAGGAAGTGTTTAGCACTAAAGTGAAATATTGTTGTTTGTGCCCACTGAATTATTTTCGTGAAACATCCTTCCGAATTTTCACGGAGAAAATATTACTATATACGTTTCGTATAAATTTCTTCTAATTTTTTTTTTCTTACATATTATTGTCAAAGTTTATTCGAAATCAATAATTTGAGAATACAGAAAATAACACAGAGTTTTTAACTTCAACTAATGGTCAAAACCTTTTTAATAAATGTATTTCTGCAAGTTAAATAATTCATATGATAAATTTTGCGTCTGTGATGCCAGCCTGTATATTAGATAAATGAAGTGTTTAGAGGATGTGGTGGGTATCCTAAAAGTACTGTCAGGCTATGTCAGGCTGCCCCCATTTAGGAGAAAATATGGAAAGGTTGGGAAAGATGTGACGCCAGCCTGACAATATTTTATTTTTAAATTACAGCCCATATCCTTGTCGGGCTGTTCATTGGGCTATTGGAGGGTTTATAGAAAACGTTGACCAACCTAGTCTGACAGTACATTTAAGATACCCACCACATCTTCTGAACACTCCATTTGTCCAATATACAGCCTGACAATATTGTCAGGCTGGCGTCACAGACGCAAAATTTATTACACACAGAAACATATTCGGCGAATAAAAAATGGTTTGAATTATTATTATTATTTAATCTTACTCAAATTTCAGAGAAATAAACAATGAGTTTAGCAACCACTTACCCAGCAGGTGCATATAATTATATATATATAATGTGCATACTATTTTAAAACTTATTAACTAATAGCTAATAACACATTTATTACTTATTTGACAATTAATTCAATATAATATTAATTTAATTTCATTTCATTACAATTTTTTAAATGCGTATATTAAATACTTAATTTTAAAGGACTTATTATAAAATCTTTATGGCAATGATTTGATTCGAACCAAAATAATATTTAGTATTTTTAATGAAATAAATTATTTATATATAATTTGTGACTGATAATACCAATTTGATATAATATCTGTTTATTTTCTTATCTTTTTCTTGCTGAACAAGAACAATTTCAACTATTGAGCTTTGGATAACTTAAAGATTCGATTGGTGAATATAAGAGGTTCCATATACCAACATTTTTTGATTAATTTATATTTTGAATAAGGATCCATTTAATATAAATTTGAATCTATAGTTGGCAATTAATAAATTTCACACAGAATTAATTGTATTCTTGAGTCGCTCAACAATCGAATAATTTACGAAAAAATTATTATAAAAATCTCACTCTATATAATAAGTATTATTACGGGATTTATGCACCCGAATTATTTTTAATCGGAAAATTATCTGTCTAAATTTCTATTTTAGGGTTCACAAGAAGTTATTTATTTTAACATATTCGAATTTTTAATTTCCAATTTCAACAAAAAAATAGAGTAAAATTTGTTTTTGTTGTTGTTGTTGTAATTTAAGTATTTTCGGTAAAAATATAAATAAATAAATAACAAACGAATTTTAATCTTAAAATTAAGTAAATTTAATTATAGTTTAAGTTCAAAATTCTATTCTAGTGTCTGAACACAAAAATTAATAAAGAATTTGCATCATCAGTCAGTTTCAATATTATTATTTTTTTTTTTTATAAATTATTTGTTAGGAACATATAACAAGTTATTAATGAAACTGAAAATGCTTCGATCTTAAAATTGAAAGAGTTATCAGATTTAAATTTAAATCACATATACTTTCGACTCAATGCACAATTAATTGAAGAAAACGAAGTTTCTGTAAATGAAAAAGTTGATATTAGTGTATTTAATTTTAAGTAAATCATATCATCTCTATCTAATTACGATAATCGAGTATAGTCGAGGACAGTCAGGGTGGGTGTATTTTAAAAAGTAGAAAATATTAATAAAGTAGTGAAAAATTAGTATTAATTTTTTTAAAATAGCCATTATAATATCTTTAGGTAGATGGTTATTAATTAATATAAATATCTTTTACAATTCGAAATAATCTGTTTAGAGAATTTATAATTGTAATTCAAAAAAAAAAAAAAATAATTAAATAATTTGTCTAAAAAATACTGACTTTAGAATGTAGCACTAATAATTTCTAATAGTAGTAGATGCTACGTATTGCTGATGGTGGTCGCCAGCGACGTTTCCTTCGTTTATAATATTGATGATAATGACGATGGTGTGGATAATGCAGTAGCAGCAGTATCAATATTAGCAATTGACAATGTTTAAAAAATCATAAATATCGAATAATGTCACGATAATAATTGTAGTAGGAAATGATTGTTAGTTGTTTTTGTGCATGTGGTTTCCACAACCATTGTCATCTTGCATTTGAACTGCACGATTGGTTTGAATTTCCAACAGTTGTAGTGGCCGTAGTAATTGTAGAATTACTATTTCCAGCTGTACCATTAGTATTAATTCTACTGCCACTGTATTGATGGTGATGACGATGATGATGATGAAAACCATTATTTCGTCGATTATGGCGATTACCACTGCGACGGCCATATTGATGATGGCTATTATTATCATCCTCTTCCTGTTCTGTTGATAAGGTTGTTTCACTTTCAGATTTATGCGATGGTTGATGTTTGTTACGCTTAACATCTGCACCTTTTGATATACGTTCATCACGTCGCGAACCAACTGTATTAGTTCGATTATTTGGCAATGTTGTTGGCGTCGGAATAGAATTCACTGGTTCTCCTTTTGCAACTGCAGTATTGTATGTTGTAGTTGTCGGTAACAATAATGAACTTTTTTGTGCTTGCTTTATTTTAAAATACATAATAAATTATAAGTGGTCATTAATGTATGTATTAAAAATGTAAACACTGGCATTTTATTTACCTCTGCATTATTATCTTCACTATCAATTGAAATGACATTCATTTCTTCAGCATTTATATCAATAATTCCGCCACGTTTCTTTTGATGCATAAACAAATTAGCCATTCGCGCCTGTAAACCTTTCAAGTCACTGGTCAGTTCAAATTTTGGTGCATTCTGTAATTCAGATGGCGGTTTTGCATCACGTAATGGTGTAACATCATCATTGATTGGCTCGCGACACACTGGACAAAATGCCTAAAAAATATTTTTAGATTTATTTATCTTATTTTAAGTATACATCAGGTGCTGATACTCATTGCAGCAACAACAAGAAAGGAGTCACAAACCTGAAATAGCTTAGATGACTTTCTCTGCCAAGCTGGTAATTTTTCGAGTTCCTCTTGATAGTTTCGTTTCGAAGCATTTAAATGACGTGCTAAACAATAACTGTGTAAATAGTGATAGCATTCAGTTTTAGTAAATGCATCACCCTCTTGAAATCCATACAAGCAGACAACGCATTGACCTGATGGTAAATTGCTGTCTGTTAAATGTTCACGTATAACATCAATTAAATCGAACACAACCGGAACACCAATAGAATCAATCAATTTCTGCTCAACAGCTGCCCGTATTTGGTCAATACCTTTATCATCTAAACCACGAGGATTACGCAACTGATACTTTGGCTTAATATCTGGATAACCATTTGTGGGCATTACCTGTAACGTTATACAAACATATTGGCGCTCTGTTTCCTCACCAACTGTTGGAAGAACAACAGTCTCAATCAATTCAGGAAAACCGCTATTGGAACCGTCAAATAATTCATTAAAGATATGATTTTCATTCAAAATTATTTTCGATAAAATACTAACGTGTCCAAATTTTTTGTTATCTTTACGTCATCCATTAAGATCGCTTCGAGTGATTCGATTTCATCTAAAAGTCTATAATATCAGCGGCATTTTCAAGGTTCCAAAAAAATAAACGAAAAGAGAACAAAAACAAATCAGTTTATTATAATAAATAATATTTACTTATATGTAGAGATAGGTTATGTATAAGTTGTCTTCAACACAAAAACATTTTTAATTCATTTATACTTACACATCCATTTCAAGTAATTGTAAATTATTTTATTCAATTAAAATTGTCTCGTTTATTAAGAAATTGTTATTTTCAATTTTATTTGATTTCTTTGCAAAGAACTTATTTTTTTCCAATGATAAAATTTTCAGTACTAGCCCAGATAAAATCTGTCAAGTGTTGTGAACACAAAGGCGAGAAAAAAGATATTATAAGTTTGTTCGCTTGCAGCGAAATGAATTTTACCATTTATTTTTGATTTTATAACTATATAAGTAACATCAATTCAAAAATGTAGCCGCTTGAGTTTTATACTGCAAAATATAAGAAGAAAAAAAGAAGGTTCGATCATAATGTTTCATTTAAAAATTAAAATAAATCATCGAAAATATTTATTTAATGAACTGGATGGAGTTACGAGAAAAAAAAATCAGAAATACCTGTATTAATAGTGATGTTCTTTTGGTAAATGAGATGCTGTGCTGAGCCAACTGAGATTTTTTTACATTTTTTGTGTCAATAATTGAGAAATCTCATTTGGCTCAGCATCTCACTTACCCAAAAAAAAACATATCTAATGTACAAAGAGTTTAGTACGATATCAATATCAATTAATAATCTATCAATCAATCAACGGTCTCGTTGGTTATTTCTTTTTACTTACGCCATAGATTTGCAATCATAAAAGATAATACGAAATTATTGCGAAATATTAAATAAAGTTGAATTGTCTCATTAGTGAAAAGAAATAAGTAAACACTTTTATCGAAAATATGCTCTAGCTCTAGATACTAAGTTTTACGGCTATCCAGATATCAATCCTATAGAAAATAGAAATAAAAATCATGGAACGATATTATTATTATTATTAAGAATTGATTACAATTAATAATGTTGAAGAATTTTTGCTAGATGAGTCGAATCTTGATCGCGTGAAGATCAAACACGAAATGTATGTTACTGATGTTGGTAATTGACTACAAAAAGTTTTCGCTATTCATTTACACAAAACACTAAGTATACGGAAAATTTTAATAAAATACTAAAACAAAATTTATACATATTTATATTTAATACTATAAATAAATTCGTCTTCGATTATAATGACAGCTTAGGCGCTGTTCATATATTACGTAAAACACGAATTTAACCATTTTTTAACACCCCTCTCCCCCATTATAACAATTCTTAACAAATTTCCAGACTCTCCCTCCCTAGTTACGTAACAGAATATCCAAATTTTTAAATTATTGAAGTTATGTTATGTAACATCGATAGATACTCCCCCCACTCCAACATAACTGGGCGTAATAATTTAGCAAACCCCCTCCCCCCCATTAGAGCGTTACGTAATATATGATCAGCGCCTTAGTTGTAGTATAGTTCTCTGATCGACGCAAAATTCAAATATAAAAAACGTTAAAATTTAGAAATAAACGAATTATAAATACGGATTATTATTGAATCAAAAATTTCGAGTATGAATGTATAATTTGTTTTTGTGTGTCACGTTTGGCCACCTTCCCCCTCCCAAGCAAATTTTTGTCACGTTTTGTCACGATATGCTGGGTGTTTCATTTAGAAGATGTTTACTCTAATACGTATAATTGTAAATTGTTCTACCATGCGTTAATAATATTATAAATTAATTTGAATTATCCAGACCAGATGTAGAATTGCTTTTATGTATAACTGTTTAACACTAAAACTTTGAGAAATATTTAATATATCGACAAAAACTAGAGTTGAAATGTTGTGTAGAAGAGAAGTAGACATTGTTGACTATTAGTAAACCAATAAGCCAGTGCCGACGCCAAAATCGATCTAGAGCGAAAAAGAGGTTTTATGTACCAAGTTTTAAGCTGTTGAGGAAAGCGAAGATTGAAATCATCAGCTATGGGTAAGAGGCACGAGAATTTAAATTTTCAGCTAATGGTAAAGGGCGCGACTTTAATGTTATATTATATCTTAAGCAAATATAAATGAGGCGAAATTAAATCTGCCTAGAGCGCCAGAAAACCTTACGTCGGCACTGCAATAATCACAGGCCACAGCAGTTTTTGAAATATACCATGCGTAGTTCGATTTTTTACTACTGCTCAACCATTTCTTTTGCATCTATATATGGATTCAACTGTGCCTCTATATCAATTGGCTAAATGCCAATAGGGCCCTATCTACATATCAGTGCGATTTTGATCCCTATTGCATATAGGTGACAAAGTCGCTTGCCATGGAAATTGGGATATGCCCTATTGACAATGAAGCAATCCATATTTCAATAAACAATTTAAATAGAAAATAAAACATTTTTCAGTTTAATTCTTCAGATAATCCATAATTCCATTCCTCATATTTTTTTTCTTATTAACTTCTAAACGAAAAAAATTTTATAAACAATTAGCTCAACTTTTGATGAAACGAATACAATAACAATAAAAATTGCGAATCAGTTAAAACAACCATATTTTATTTATTTATTTATTTATTTATTTATTTGTTCATTTTTATTATAATTGTTGTACGAAGAAAAACATTTAATTTAATATTTTATACATGAATAGATATAATAATTTGTATAATAAAAGTAAAGTTGTCCTAATGTCTAACAGGTACAACAGGTAAAATTAATAGCTTTAATTATTATTTTTTATTTTATTTTTTTTTTAAATATTTTCTGACACCCACACAAAATTATAAAATGTCCATTACAAATATACTTTTATTGATAAATTGAATAATAATATTAATTAAATGACTTCTTACATCTTCTAGCTCATATTAACTTGTATTCATTATTTTTTTGGTTTTTTTTTTTTAAATTCATTTAATGAAATTAAATAATATTCTAATAAAGCTTTTATAATTATTATTAGAACTCTTGTCAATTTAAGATCATTAAAAATAAATTTAAGAAAAATAATCTTAATTTATTAAATAACCAACAAAAGAGAAAACTGTTCTTGGTTATAAAATGTTCTAAAATACATTTTTGAAATATTTAGCTTAAGAGCTGGTGCTGGTGGTGGTATGTGCTGATTACAATTTATTGCTATTGTTGGTGTTTTGCAAATTAAAAGCAGATATTAATAGTCTTAAGGTTTTTTTTTTCTTCTTTTTTGGATAGTGTTTTGTTATCTGTATCGAGAATCATATACTTTTATAATAAAACCTTGGAACGTAAAAAAATACGTACATACATAAAAATATTAGATACGATTATCTGCAATAAGCACTACAATTACTATAGATATTTTCTATTTATTGGTAATTATTTTTCTTTCTTTTTTTTTTAAATATTGTTTAAATAAAGTTTATTTAAGCGTGTTTTCTTCGTGATTGCAAAAAAAAAAAAAAAGAAAAAAATTATTTTCATGTAAAAAAAATTAAAAAAGTTAAAAACAAAAAATAATCAACAAAAATGTAATTTTTATTTATTTTTTATTATATTAAATTAAATCAACACAAAATTGTTTTTCTCTTAATCATACAAAAGTACATTATTTATGATAATATTAAAATTATGTTTGTATATATGAAAAAAAAAAAAAATATTACAATTAGAAGTAGATCTAGTTACAATAAAAGCAAAATATTAATTCAAAAATTATGCACAATTGTACACAATATTACTCGACTTTATAGTTCATCATGTAATTTGATTGTTTTTAATGCGCTAGTGCAATATAGGAATGTTAGATCAAATTGCTTTTGCTCAATTATTCAAATGTCGATAACATAATATTTTGCATAAAAAATGCGGATAATTAAAAAAAAATTGCGCATTTACGTACTATTTTTTAATTACAAAATGAAAATAGGGCCAACATAAAAATTAATTGTACAATTTAGTAGTTTTTTTTTTTGTTTTGTTTGTAATTTATAATTATTTATAATTATGTATAATTTGTAATTATTTAAAATTAAGGGAAAAAAAAAATAATAACAATAATATTAATTTGTTGTTTTGAAATTGCCCAGGCGCATTTAAGTTTTATGTTTATAATTTTTTTTTGTTTTTTATTCTTTTATCAATAAATAATAATTAATTAAACCTGAAAAACGCATCTTATTATTTATTAAATTATTGTAAAAAAAAAAGAAGAAAGTAGAGCTTGTTTTGTTGACCACACACTTTTCGATATAGCTTTTGTACAAATTGGTCAATTTTTAAGAGAATTCGATACAATATTTATAAAATATGACCGCCAAAAGTGATCAAAATAACCAGCTCTACTGTTTTAATTATTCTTTCTTCTTTTTTTTTCGTATTTTTTTTATCAGATCAGAGATCTTCAAGGTATTATGTCCTAAAACAAAAAAAAAAAGCTGTATGACAAAAAAAAAATTATGTACCAAATGTTTTTTTTTTTTTTAAGATTTCGATAATGCCATGCAGATCTCTGATACAGAGAAACACGTGTCTTTTTACTTAATTATTTGTAAATGTTCTGAAAACTAAAATTTCAATGTTTTTTTTTTCCTAATTATTTATTTACGGTAATTTGATTAGTTCAACTGGATGTATATTTGTGTGTGTTTTTATGTGAGGGTGTAGTTGTTTTGTGTACAGTTATATAATGTTTAATAAGCATTTAATCGCTTTCTTCCTCTTCTTCTTCATCCTCATCTGAGTCAGCCTTCTTCTTACTCTTCTTGACTGGTTGTTTCTTGGTAACTTTACCGCGTTTTTTGCCACCACCACCACCAACAGAATCCTTATTACCACCATTTGCTTCAAATTCTTTGATCAATTTTGTGTATCTTTCTTTGGCTTCAACAGCTTTTTGATCCCATTCCTGTATGAAAATGATATTAAAATTAAACATATATCTAGTGTTTTTTAAAAAAAAATTGTTTTTAATTTTTCAGAGTGCATGCACGTAATATTGAATCGCACATCAACATTTAATAGAAATTTGGCTCCTATAAAAACGATTATTAATTAATTTATTTAAATTTTCATTACATTATTTATACGGTCGTAATTGGATTGCGAAGTAATAGATTTTTTTTTTAAATATAAATCGTAGTGTGATTTATTACTCTTTTAAATCTGGTAATTAATTAAGTTAGACGAGGGTTTAAGTTATTCAATATTTTTTTCTTTTTTTGCTATGATATGAACGTATGAAATGACATTTTATTGAAACTTACACTCTTGTCCTTTAATCCTCTCCATAATTCACCACCACGTTTTGCGATTTCTGTTACTTTAATGCCAGGGTTTTCCTTCTTGATTCCTTCACGGTGTTCATTCAACCACAACATGTATGCGGAAAGTGGACGTTTTGGTCTTTCTGCCATTTTAATTGATTGCTGTTATTTGTTGATTTTTTTCACAAAGAATATCTATAAAAAATAACAAAATTAAAAATTATAATCACAATTTAATATTATTAAAAAAATATGTGCAATAAATTTGGTTGAAATTTAATTGTCATATTTTTATATTTTTTTTAAAAAAATCTTTTAAATAGTTATAGAATGTCGTATCAAATTTAACTCTAATATAATCACGACGAAAATGCGACGTAAAACGGATAAACTTAAAAATCAATCTTAATAATTTTCCGAACAACATTTATATCGAACTGATCAAGCAATATTAATTTAAAATAAATAAAATTAAAAAAAAATGTAACTCAACTCATAATTATTTTGGACTCAACTGAACTTATAAAAATAGAAATAAAGTCGAGTACGGCTGTTAGAAGAGTTTGGTCTTTTATCTGGCCTTAATTGATTGGAGATCAAAATTATTAAGAATTCTTGTCTCCTGCCACAGTTATTAAGGCGTAAGAAAAATGCAAATAAGTTTAGGTGATCGTCGTTAAATAGTTCAAGAAATTTGTCTAAAGCTTCTCTTCGCTACATAAATATTAAATCCACTATTATTATTTTTTTTTTAATTATAAAATTATAAACTCTAGGAAGTTCAACCGTTAAATTTGAAAACAATGACATTTGTATGCATATATAATATTAACCGACGTTTTAATTGTCTTTAATTAGCGCTTATATGTAAGAAATATCTTGTATTAACGAAATTATTAATAAACATTCGGCAAGTAGTAACAGTCGAATATGTCGACCATATGTCCTTTGTTTTTAATCGTTTTTAAAATAAATTTCAGGTAAAAACATGACACGAGAAAATTGAAGAAAAACCATATTTACGGTTTAAAATATAAATAGTGTAAAAATTTCGAAATTATTTTACATACCTATTTTTTTTATATATATATATAGAATTAAAATTAACATTTTGTTCCATATAATTTTGCAAGCAGAATAAATTAGATCAATCGAAATTGAGATAAATCTGTTTGTTAAAATGGTAGCGTTGGGATTGAGCAATTTAAGTTTTTCATTCAAATAATAAAAAATAATTTTTACTCTTTTTTCAAAGGCATGTACTGGTGTACAACAATGTTTGTAACGTAGATTCAACAAAATGTAATGTTCGTACAAAGAATAAGAAGAAAAAAAATCGTTAATTTTCTCAATCGTGAATATCTATATAAAGCTACAAAGAAATTTCGAACGGACAACCTCGTCAACTGTTGTTAAATTTATTAAAGTACATAGGTATAGTACTTATGTTTTGGTGTATATGCAAAGGCAAAAATAAGACCCATTACACTTACACAAAGTTAGAATTAGTACCGACGCAAAAAAAAAATGAAAAAAAACGAAAAAGAGTATCGACTACTATGGGGTTGTTCGTTCCATTTTGTTTCAATTTTATTTTTAATATTAATAATATCATCGCAATATTAACATATATTCACAAAAACAAAAATTATATGTATACTTATACTTAATGATAAGTATAAATGTAAATAATGAACGAAAATTGAGAAGCACAAGCAAAGTCAAACCAACCAGCAAGCGCAACTATACATAAATCAATAATATACGTTTTTGTTGGTTTTGGTTTGGATTTTCATTTGTATCTAGGTTCTCTAGTATTAAACTGTATTTTGTGTGGTGCTCTTTCTCTATTGGCATAAAGCACGATGCATAGGTATATATATATTTTATACACACATACAATTTAATGTACAGCAGAGAGAGAACAGAGGTACATCAGAGTTTTGCTATACTCTATATTTAATGTTGATATAAACGTTTTTTGTTCATTTTTTTTTTTTTTTTTTATTGTGTCGTTATGATGCTATTCGGGACGAACAGACAATAACCAACAGTATTCATGCACACAACCCATTTTAATTTTGTTATTTATTTATTTATTTTTTGTTAATACAAAAAAAAAAAAAAGCATCAAAATTGTCACTACGTTTCTTTTACTCGGTATATACTGGCAATATTTTGGTGCTGTGCTTGTGGTATCATCAGCCAGCTGCCAATAAAATAACTAAATAAGAAATATCGTTACTAAAAGCGGTATTATATTTGAATGATGAAGAGAATTTTTTAGGGAAATAAACATTCATAATTCTGCTAGCTTGCCGTTGTTTATTATTATTATTATTTAATTTTTTTTACTCGTTTTTATTGTTCTCAGTTCAATAAAAACGTAGCATAACGCACCAACAATTTAGCACATCAGCACATTACCATCGCTTACGCTCAATATACAATATAGACTATATCCCTCTTATTTTTGTCATATAAATTATGTAGAAAGATATTACGTACTCTCAGCACTTATTAATATACAGGGTACATCTCTTAATTATATTATATATGAATGAATATGCTGTATAAAGTATAAGCTGAACTGTACATTGATTTTTCATATAATTGTGAATGGCGTAATATGCTTTCAGAAGATTTTTTTTTATTTTAGAAGAGTAGTTATAGCAAATGGTAGAGAACTTTAAGCGTTATATTATAAATATGTATTTTATTAATTTTATTAGATCACGAATTACACTCACTATATGATTTTTTGAATGTTTTGTAATACGTCAGTCCTATAATTTCTCGCCTAAGTACGACAATATAAACATAAAAATGTATATACATAATTTTTCAAAATATATAGGTATATTTTTTTTTTTTACATTTAAACATAAACAAATAATTCTAGCACATCAACAATAAGGTGTTAATTTTTAAATACACAATTTTCTGTCGTATTTTCTCGCTTATAATGATTTCTAATTTTTGACACAAAATTCATTGTAAGATTGTGAGCTACAAAGACAAACAAAAATGAACTGTGTTTTAATACAATAATCAGTTTTTTTTTTTTTTTTAATTTCAAATATCGCGCTAACATTAAAAACAAGAGAACGGTTAATGTTGTTCATCAAATTTAGCGTGTGTGAAATTCTTAATATACAATAGGAAATAGTTTATAGTTTTATTTATTTATATATATATATATTATTTTTTTCAAGCAACCACAAAAAAAAATGCGATAATATTTTTTTCTGCTATGTATAATTAAAATTATTCGCAGAAAGTTGTTTTTCGCTTAATTTGGTAAAAAGTTTAAAAATAAAAATAGTTACAAAAAAAAAAACTTGATGGACACACGCATCCCAAACAACAAAAATGTTGTCTTGATTGTCTTATTTAACGTAAACATTTGTTTGCTAATCGACGCGCACCTCCTTTCCCAACATATTATTATTATTTTCCCTTGGCCACTTAGTAAATTATTTACGAATTAATCAATAAAAATATGGTTGGTTCGAAGCCATTTTGTTATTATTAATTAATTATTACAGCCGATTTAATTTTCTAAATAATCAGAAAATTTCATTTGTCGTTAAATTCATTCCGAAATTAAAAAAATATTTTTTCAAATAATAATTTTGTGAAATAAAATCGTTTATAAAATGCTGCGCATATATTTTATCAGCTAAATATTATAATCGTGTTCACAAACACCAACGGTTTTTTTTTTTTTTTCATTACATTTTCTCACAACAGTGTCCGTTTATACAACACCACAATGAAGATAACTTCTGATAGTAAAATATATTTAATATTTGAAATTTGAAAAATAAAAAAAAAAAAAATTCACACAACAAAATATATATTTATAATAAATATACTTAGTTAATAGCAATAAAATAAACAAATAAAAGAATGCTTACTTATTTTAATTTCTTGTTCAAAAAAAAAAAAAAATTATTTAAAATTCAAAATTTAATGTATTGGACTTGAATATTATATGTATATTTCTTAGAATATAACTAGAGAAAGTACATCTACACACAAACAATGTTACAACACAAATAAAAAATTATATTTGAAATTGTATCCAACAACAATATGAAGGCATCACTGTAGGTTTAAAATGGCTAACGAAATTCATTTCAATATTAAGGCAACTATAATACAAAATAAATTGAATATTAGGCGATTCAGAGTGTTTACAATAAACACAAATACACTTATAAAATACACACAAATACATAGAGCAATGAGGAACCTTTAGCTATAATGGCCATACTATAAAACTCCATATTGAAAGGAATAAGTTACTGATGATGTAGATAACCAGAATTAGATACACAACACCGCAAAATAAAATCACATGAAATGGCGTTGAAAGCCGCACATATACCTATTACATATATTTATATCCAATTATACAATATACGGTGTGCTTATAGGTATGAACACACTTTTCTATATGCGTATATAAAATGTACAATAGATATTTGGATATGTATTTGTGTGTGCGTGTATAAACGTATTGTACCTACATTTTGTAAAATTAAAAGAAAAAAAAAGAAATATGAAAATCTACTCAATGGATTATTGTCGTCCATTTTGGCGCGAAATAGCAATAAAAAATTTAAATTACATTATGCCAATGGAACCTAATATACAGATTTGTTGTGAAAATTTTTAGAAAATTTTCACAGAAAACCGCTTTTCAATCAAACACACCATCACCGAGAAATTCATTTTTTTATTTTCTGCCATACAAATTGTTCAAGTGATGCTTGATACAAGCCATTTTTTCCTACATATGACGACGATGAGTTATACAAAATGAAGGTAATACTATTTCAAATATGTCGATTACATGAAAATAGATTTATTTTATTATGAAAATTGCTTTAAACTTTAACAAAATGAATAAAAATTTATATAGAACTAGTGCTGATTAAATAAGTTTTTAATTAAATGAAATATTGATATGAGTCGGATATGTACTAAAGTTAATATGGCTTGTATGATATGGACCCACGCCAAAGGTGCCCATCAAGAAATCACAAATTAAATAAAAGTACAATCGGAATTTTCGATTCAAATTTACAAAAAAGTACTAGGATGATGTAGTAATAAGTTGTAGAATATGATAATTGACTTACCTGAATAAATATGGGATGAATTTTCACAATAAAAAATCACACAAAAATGTTCGCTTAACAATTATACTAATCACTTCTGAATGTACTTGCTATCTGGTAGAAAAGCAGAACGTTGTTCGAACAGAAACTTTACAAGGAACGACCGCTTCGTTGGAGAAAACAATATTCGTGCTTGTATTTAATACGATACGAATATAAAATGTACGTGATACATTGACGTGGTGGTGTATTTGTAGTGGGGATTTATTATAATAGCGCCATATTGGAAACAAACTTAGATCATTGTCCACCTATATTTGAACATAATAATTAAATTGTTTCATGTATTTTCTATGGAAATATTGAATTAATAGATTTATTCAACAAAATTAATATATCGTAAAAATGGTATTCTACAAATTATTCTTGTAGCAGATATGTGTATTTGGGCAAATTTTTGTATGCAAATCATTTTAATTTCTTTAACAAATTTCATGAAATTATTTCCTTGTTCTACTGTTGGTACACTGCTTTGTACATGAGTTATATGGGAGTGGAACGAAATATACGCATCATCCAATACATTTTGATGAAATGGCGTGGGGAAACGTTTCTTGCAAAAACGACATCTATATTCCGACATGACTTGATTTCCTTTTTGGTTCTACGTTTAGCTTTCTTATTTCAACTATGTTAATTAAATAAATGATAACCTGTGGAATTCTATATATGATCATGATTATTATAATTTTTAAATATATACAAAATTGCAAATAGTAAAAGGGGTAATAGATCTTTTCTTTAATTACTGTGATTTGTTTTACCACGGGTATGGTTTATTTGGAATGGAACTAGCGAAGATGAGCATCGTTTGCAAATTGTTCATAATTCACGTATTCGACTCATTTTAAATCAAGATTATTATAATAGTCATCTCGGAAAATATTGTTAATTTTCACCATCTGTGGATACATATTTATATAAATAATTTTAAAATATATTTATTAATTAATCGAAGACAAGACAGAGACTTGATTTAGATTACCAATGTTTTTACTACTTAAATATAGATTTATATGGAAAAATTAATTATTTAATTCTTTTATATAAGTTGTGATGGCTAATAGCGGTATTAATAATATTTTTATTCCATGCTTAGCTTAGTCTCTTCTAGAGATAGACTGGTTCCATGGGTTCCTAGAAACGTAAGTATCCTCTACTTAATTCTTCTAATCGAAGACTATCCCAGATCAAATCCAAGAACTTTATTTCAAGAGAAGTTTATTCTGCGTCCAATGATGGATCATTGATCAATATCTGTCTACTCAATCTTGAGATAGAGCAAAATGATAAAAAAAAATGACTTTAAGTCACCCACAAGCCCAGAAGCACATATCTTAGAGCTTATAGGTAATATCAACAATCAACATTCTAATATTCACCCCAGTTTTATGCAAATATTACATATATAATATGAGAAAAAAAAATGTGTGGTCGACAAAGTGCCCTATAATTGCATAATCGACACCCCTTTGACATAACGAACAATTCTTCTAAAAGCTGGGACTAACCGTTAAGGTACAGTATTTAGATTTCTATGGGAAAAATATAATTCAGCCGACGAGTCGTGACCAACATGGCTTCGAGGGTATTAAAAATGGATTCCTTGGGGTCGATTTCTTGTCTATCAGCTTGAGCAGTTTTTTCAATTTTGGAACAAAGTTCTGAGTTATTTGCGCATAAACCTGTTTATCCCAAGGCAGATTCGATCAGTGGATGAAAAAACATCGCCGCTTAATGCTCTATACATTTCTATACGACTAGTAGTTGTAGAAGTATACAAATTAATTTAAAAAAATGTATAAGGCACATCGCCACATATACATACACAGTATAATGAATAGCTAAACTGTGTAGCTGAGCAAAGTACTGGAGGACAAACAAAGACTCTTATAGCTGAATTATGTTCTGGAAGACAGAAATGTCATCGCGATGTGCCTTATATTTTCATGGATTTTCATGCTTGATCCACCGTTGGACGCAGAATTTTAATGACAACATCAAAAGTTATAGGTTTTGTTCTTGAGCTTGAGGTTTTGGAATATTGGGTCTTAAAATCAAAAAAATGATTTTTTTTAAGAAATCTAAAAACGTTTTTTTTTAAATTTTCGAACCAAAAACTAAACCAGATAAAAATCAAAACACCACATAGGTATATTCAATATGTTTATTATTTCGCCACTATCGGTATGGGTCCAAGCAATCGTCTTTTTTTCTTCTTTGTAAAATTTATATTTCTATATATAAGAAATTGTTTGAGATGTATTAAATATAAATATCATTACGGAGACTGAATAACATATTAATTAGTTTGAGATGATTGTATTAAATATAAACATCATTACGGCGACTGAATTGAATAGTCGAAATGTTGAAAAATGACCATCTAGTGAAACGTATTCCTGGGTATTCCGCCAATTTTTAAAATTAATATATATTCTGAAAGATTAAACCTCTTTACGTGTCGTATATGTTCTTTTTTTTTTACTATATGGGCATTTTCTAGTACTCACCGGTTAACCACTTCAAAAAATTCACCGGTAGGTAACGGTAGTTTTTGTTTTTTTCACCGGTAGTTTTATGGTTAAAATTTTTGCGGTTAATATTAGAATTCTTCTGGTAATT
>JAABKK020022440.1:0-17961 GCA_011634745.2 Catotricha subobsoleta | reverse complement strand
GTATTTAAAAAAAAAAAACAATAAAATTGGTTGAAAACTGTGAGAGTTATCCATTATTCCGTATACCTATATAAAAACATGAAATCTCCCCCACACCGAAAAGGGGGGGTGCAAACCCGTTTTTTTTTTTTTTTAACTAAGGTTGACAACCCTCTACAAGATCCACTACAAGTCCTTTGTAATTTAAATTTTAAATTTTCCCACTGTCCTATCTCAAAAATTCTTACACAACTGCAATGTAGCTCAATAACTATTTAGAGCACAAGCACCTAATATTCATTTCGTTTTATAAAATTATGAAATTTTTTATAAAAATATCTATATGATATGATAATATAGGAAAAAGAATAATACCAACAAGCACAAGACATCCAGAAAATGCCACAAACACACACCATATGTTTCTATTTAAGGATTTTAGAGTATTCTGAAGTGGTATTAGAAATATTTATTCCATGTGGAACAGCAAATGACAATCTCAATAAATAGAAAAAAAAATAGGAAATTCATGACGAAACAACATAAAATATTTAAGTCTCTAAATGGTATTATGTGATTTGATGAATTTTTTTTTTAACGATATGACGCGTAGGTAGAAGAAGTGTAAGCCCTAATAAGAACATAGACTAAGCCGATATAAAACAATTCGCATAATCCCTTTATATTACCATACCATTGACATTGATGGAATGGAATGGTAACAATTTTATAACCCTTGATGATGTTTATATAAATTATATATAAACATAAACGTTACCTATCTAAAATTATATGAAATGGAAATGAGTCATTCATTAAATAAGTAGAACATTTTAATATTATAAACAAGAATTGGGTGGATATTTTGTATTGTCTATAAAGTAAAATATACTTATGATATATATTATACATTATATATATAATATTCTACGAAAGAATGTTGAAATAAAAAAATAATTCAGTATGACCTAAAATACATGCGTGAAAATGAAGAAGACGAAAAAAGAAGAAAAGACAAAGTAAAGGCGAGGTGAGGTGTATTTGTTGTTGTTTATATTATCGGTTTTAAAAACATTACATTTATAATTTATATGATAGAAAATTTTCATTATCATAATAACACTAAAAGTACAAAAATTATTTTGTATACGATAATAAATAATACAAACAATATAATCAATTTTAAGAATGTAATTGTTAACTGGATGGTTTTAGAAGCATAATTATAAACAATAGATTTATACAATACCGTATAAGTAAGGTATTACCTATTGTCTGTTTTAGATAATTAGCCTGCTGCATAATATCATATAAATTTAGAACATTTACTTTGTCAGGGTGTCTACAGGTCGCTGAAAAATCTTGTTTTCGAGAAACGTAGTCGTTCTTTTGATTCATTGGTCGTATTTTTTTTATTTTGCTTGAGAACCTTTTTTTTTGCTCTCACGTTTTATTTATTTCGCGGCAAATAGTATCTTTTCTAACTTTTATAAATATACAAAACGGTCGTTTAAAATTCGTTCAAAAACCGTTAAAAACTCCCCCGCAAAAACCAAAATAAATATTGGAAAATTAATTGTTTTGAATAGGTCAGAACAAATAAAAATTTATTTAATGATTTATGAAATTATAATCTCCGTACCGTAGAAATATTGGCCAATTCAAGCATCCTTTGCAGATTTTTCTAATAGTATTACGTCAATGGTACTCGAAAGCCTATAGCGAAATTCTCGCTCTATTTAATTTGTTATTCCTTTTGAAAAATTCAATATTGGTGCTCAGATTAAGAAACAGCATATAAAAAGGGGAACACAAATATAATATTGAAAATGCAGCGTATATATATTTCGTTATCACCGTTGAATTTTTGTATTACAAAACTTTCTATATCCCAAAACATTCCTTTACTTTTTATTCAATATTTTATCTGAAAAGACTTAATGAAAATTCTTATTTTATTTTGAATGTATAATTGGCTGAATGATAGATAAATCTAAGAAAAAAAGAACACGTTTATAATGCAAAACATCATCATAACAATCACCATCCAATGTTGCGTGAGTTAAAATATTTTGGATGTAAGATCACTTGTTTCGTTATGTACAACGTTTGTATATTTAGTTTTTCTTAAATATTGAATATTATAATAGATAAAATGACTGACTGTATATAAATTATAACTGAATACATCTTGCGTGACTATGTCGTGTTGTAATGTTTTTG
The DNA here is from genome assembly GCA_011634745.2 of Catotricha subobsoleta. Taxonomy (NCBI): domain Eukaryota; kingdom Metazoa; phylum Arthropoda; class Insecta; order Diptera; family Cecidomyiidae; genus Catotricha; species Catotricha subobsoleta. The sequence goes on along the minus strand of JAABKK020022440.1, from coordinate 15,759 downwards.
TTTTCATTCAACCCAAACTGAAACTGAACTGAATCATATAATAATGTGTGGAAAGTTATACACTTACCCGACTAAATATTAGCTATAGCTTAGAAAACTAAATGGAATTCATTTCTTGATATTCCTTGTTTTTCTTTATTTCAATATGTAAGGTATCTACATGAATGTGGCAATCGCATGTACTTCAATAATATATAGAAGAGAAAGAGAAAAGATACAAAAAACGAAGTACAAAAATCACGCGATGAATGGATTTTTTTAAGCTTTATATTTACCACATCATTCATCTACTTATAGATTAGATTGTACATATATACATTTCTAATATGAAGAGTATTTTTTTTTATAAATATTTATATATATGTTGATACACTGTCAAATCAAAAGTTTCTGGAAGTTTATGGAAAATACAATGACAAACTGAGTTTGGCGACCTCATGCGTATTGCTCACGGTTTGTATTCAGAAAAATGTTATAATCTTCATTAGATTAAATGAGTTCTTCAGACAAGAATGCGGCCTTTAACTTTAACATTATTATTTTGACAGACATTAGTATTAGTATTTATGAATAAGATTTTACAAAAGTTGTACTTACTACAACAGGTATAATTTCACGTGCAACATTAACTGTGTATTAAAGGATAGCATATATAGAACTATTGACCCTTAGTGTAAAGTTCTAAATATAGATATTAATAAAAGTTACATAGCTCAAAAAAAGGTTTAAAGCTTAGGGGGTTAATTGCTTATAAAAAGTTAAAACCGAACACATAATCATGATATTGACTTTATCTACTTAAAATAAATAAGAAATATAAAAATATGTCTTCCTTTTTTTTTGTACCAAATTTAATTACAACATTAAGCATTTTTCATTTTCGAAATTTCTTCAAATAGAATAGATTCCCTATTTTAGATATAAATATCAATTACGTGCGTAAAGCGTCGGAAAAACCAAAATGTTCATTTTAATGTTAAAAGTCAAAAATAGAAATATTCAAAGATTTTTTTCTTATCAATTTAAAGATAAAAATTCCAAACCCAAAATTAACAGAATAACATTTTGTATCAATCGGCTTTCTAAAATCAGAAAACTGTTTACGAGTAACGCGCTATTTACATAGTACTTAATTTACGCAAATATCTAAATTTTCTTAGTTTCAATAGAAAAATACCGCATATATATTTATGTAAAATTTTCACAATCGATATGTATATTATATATATATTTTTTTTGAACTGTTACACAATTATATTTATAAATATTGAATTAAAAATAATATTTATGTTTGCTTTTAGAAATATATTAAATATTGACAGTTTCAATCAATAATAATAAACAAAAGTAAATAAATGTTTTGTGTACATTCTAATATTTATATTTTATAAATATAAACAATTCTAAGTTAAATAAAGCGAAATAATGCCTCAATAAAAAGGAATGAGTATTTTTGTTCAGGTAACATTTCTGTAAGTGGGGGCTATCTATGAGTAAGAAATCACAGTAATTGGTGCGACAAAAATGTATGGTTTGTTAATGTTATTTTTCTAAATAGCCAAACTCTCTTTTTGTAATTGAGTAGTATACAGAACAAACACCACCTTGAATCAAAATCTATTAAGTGACAAGTTTTCATAAAAAAATAGATAATTATTATGCACAATTTTCAACTCATGTCACTATTAACATATCATTTAAAAGGAATTTAAACTATATCACATTTAGAGAATCTTCAGTGGTATCATCAATGAATCAATAAAACAAATTGGAATTAAAGCTATAAGTATTAATAAACTAGATTTCACAAGATAAAAGTTATCAAAAGTCAAGAAAATTGATCTACCTTTTAGAAAGAAAAAATGAAAAAAATAAACTAAATGCAATGAAACGTTATAAAAAGCTACGTGAAGCAAAGATGAAGATAATAATAATCTGTTTAAAAGTTATTACTTACATCTTATAAAATAAATATAATACAAATTTACGCATATACTGGAAAAGAACAAGCTACAGAATTATTATTTTTTTTTACAACGAAAACGAAAATACTTTTAAATGTTCCTTAGGGACGGACACTCTTCGTCCATATAACCTCTTAATAAAATATTATCGTTCAATTTTTTTGGAAATACATAGATAAAAAAAAAACGGCAAGAATATTATTATCATCACACAATCAGCATCCAGGCACACAACAACAACGAACACCAATAATATTACCGCCCACCAATTATTACTAAAATATAAAATTATCATTACAAAGAAATACATTTACTCAAATATTATATTTAAAGCAGTAAAATTATGTACTAAATATAAATAATTTACACGATAAATGTGCTTATTTTTGATAAAATACGTCCGTAGCATATCTTTAATTAATATTTTGCGTGCAAAATAAGTTTATTATGGATTTATTTTTATTGCAAATTAGTTTAACGATTTAACAATAAATAAATATATAAATAAAAAATGAAAAAAAAAGTATTAACAATTTGTTTTGCATAATTTCAATATGATCAAGAAATGAAATATGATGTTATCGTTAACTTAACAATTTATTAATAAACCGAAAAAAAAGATTCATTAAGGAAACTGTATATTATAATATCTACAATATATTTTTTCTTTGATTTTAATGTTAAGCGAACTAAATTTACACAATACAATCTACTTATGAATACTAATAATCTCATCGCATATGCTAATATTATTATAGTTTTATATAATAATGATGATGATGAATAAGAATAATTAAGCAAAGAAATTTTATATATTTGGGAATATGCAAAATAACTATTGAATAAACGGAAATCAATTTTAATTGTCTTTTTGGTTATGGTGAGCTTGTAAATTGAATATATGCAATTTGAATTTTATTCCATTGATTAAAGGTTAATTACACTGGTTTGTGGCACAACGGATGCTAACGCGAGTTAAACATCGGGAGTGACTATATGACATAAAAAAACGACATAAATTTATGTGATATAAGCCGATTTTCAACAGGCCATATGACATAATTTTTTCTAAAATCACATTTCACAGTTTTCAAAGGCCTCAGAAGGCTTCTAATGGCCTTCATTAAGTTAATGTGTTCCCCCGCTAGAGCCACGTATTAATAAAGCACATTTTATACCCATTTCTTCCTTTGTCAAAAAATTCCGAAAATCTTATATGTCATAAAAATGTATGTGCTCTAGCCACTGCCTTAAACATCAGCACATTTCTAACTTACCTCACCGCACGGTACTTCTTCATTTTAACTTAATTGAAATTGGATAATTAGTGGTGGTCGGGTGTGTAGGGTCAGAAATATGTGTATTAGCCGGCTAATACATAGTCTAAACAAGAATGGAATTTATATGGCTTATAATAAATAATAAAACTTTACAAAAAAAAAACATCATCATTAAATGCATCAAGTTATTTGAAATAAGACTGATAACAAAATATAACTTTATGCAAGATTTTATTGAGCTGACTAATAATGTCAAAATAAAAAACCGGTTCAATAATTGGCTATATCACATTTGACTTTAATTTAGTTGTTACGCAAGTTACATAATGAATGATTTTGCCAGACAAAATTATTGTACAACAGAGTACCAAAATTAAGTTCACATCGTTTAAGTTAATATTAAAAGTACATAAATTACGTTTCATTTAGTGCGCAATACTTAAAAAGCAAGTCGTATAATGCGTTTTAAATTTCAACTTTTGTTTGTAAATTATTCTTATAGAAATAAATTCAAGTTTATAAATATAATGCAAACCATATTTAAAATATGTCCGTAAATGTAAATGTACTTAATCACAATTTCATATTCATTTTCATCTCCATTGTGTTATAAAAATCCCATTATTATTTATTTGAACCGTAGCTGTAATTAACAAAATATCTTTTCATTCTTATTACCTATAGTGAAATTTTAAATACAAATAAATCAATGGTATGAAGAATGAAGGAAATGTAATTTGTTGGCTATACAGATTTCTGTCTTCCTGTTTGTTTTTATCAGTCTCAATCTCTGAACAATTATTACAAATACAATAATTATACGTTTGTCGTCTTTGATTTCGATTATGCATAGTTAAAACCAAAATCTAGAGACACAGGTATCAAAAAAAAATTATTATGAATTTCCTACAAATGATTGTTCAGTGTTCATATTTGAAAAGTTATGATGTTTAGGTGCACGAGTCACACACGCAACAAATAGATCTATTAGAATAAATAAATACCTACACTGCAAGAAAACACATTATTTATGGATTTACATGTTTCATAAAATATAACAAAAAAATTTGAAATAAACAAAACAAAAATATTGTGGGAAGAGAATTAACTATGAAATTCTAATATTACAGTTCAATAGCACTATAAAATCTTCAGGTTCTGGGTTCATTTATATAGTTAGCGACATCATCATTTATTAAAAAGATAATTTTCACCACAGCTATTTGTTTATTGTTCAATTGTCTTTATGGTAAATGTATAACAGAATCTAGGAATATTTTAATTTGCGCAGTCAAAATTTAATTTTTTGTTATTTATAATAATTACTTTGAACAATATAATTTTAATTTCAAGATAAGATAAATAACATTATACCTACGTGCAAACTTTTGATTACATTTTAAATAATAAATGTTAATGACTGTATTTTTGTTGAAATTTAATTTTGAAATATCATAAATGTACATAAGACATTTATATCATCGTCTATATTTTAGACATTTGTTGTACAAATTTCATTAATTTAAAAATAGTTTGAATGTAACTTTTGATGAAATAAATTTTCTCTATTCGACTATACTATAAGTAGCAAAATGTGATTGGAGAATTGAAATACTTTGTTTGTTGTTCCAGCACCGCAAACTCTAAAATATTTTATAATATTTCTGGCAATTTTATTTATAAATTCAATTTTATAAATTGTTTACATTACATAATAAATATGAAATACAATTTATTTAAATGGCAATTCATCATATAATTGGTATCAATAATAAATTATATCTTAGTAATCTTATCACGTCATCATAACATTAACGTCACAAGTATTTTTACTTTTTAATTATGAATATAGGTATATTGTATATTCATTCATTGAAAGTGATTCATGAAATAGATAATGAAAGTGACTGATATGCTTATCATAGAATGGAATACGTGAATAAGTTTTAATTATTAGTAATATTAGTAATGAACAATTATGGAAAAAATTGTTGAAAAAGAACTTAAGGAAAATTTTAATAAATATGAACTAAATACTGGTTAATTGATGTTCAAATTTGATTGATTTAACGAGTTGTTCTGTTAATTTTAATTGGTTCTAAAGTCAAAAAAATCTTATATATTTTTTTAATATAAAGTAAAAGTTCCATGTCAATAGAGACAGAAAAGAGATACTTTTCTGGATTATCTCACAAATGCAAGAGAATTGGCCTACATTCGAGGTCACCTGAGAAACGTATTATTTAAAAAATTCTGGAGGACTGTAAAACAAAAGTTATGGTCGCCCTTTTGAATTTTAGTTAAAAATTAATATCTCAGCTCAGAGACTACCTAGAGTCTAGAGACCTGCTCTTGGTACTAAAATTTCTGAATTTTCTACGAAAATGTTTTCCAAATTACTTAAATTACTTTATGCCATGCCAATTAGGCATCTTATATGATTTAAGTACTAAAAAAAAAAAATAAATATTTTAAAATATAAATTTAAAGCAAAATAAAAATTTATAATGAAAAAAAAAAGTGGAATTATCTGGTTTTTCCTCGTTTTTTATATTTTACAAGTAAAATGTAGAATATAAATTTTATTTTACACTTCATTTTACATTTTATATTTGACGTCCCCGTCTCTGATTAAAACCGTATCTCCAGAGAAATATATTTTCATTCCATAATATCAAAACATGAACATCTATTTCTTTTGGAGATACGGTATTTGTTCCTTACTGTTTTCTAACTTATAGCGGCAGTATGAAAATATATATATCATTATATAATTGAACTACCCGCAAGTTAAATTAACGTGACAAATATAAATAATAAATACTTATATATTGAAAAGCTATATAACCAATGCAATAAATCAATAAGAAAATTATCGTAAACATTCAGTATTATGTAAGATCCCATAACTTAATATATTTCCTCAATTATTACAGTTTTTTCATTTACCTAATTTTCATTTCACATTTTTATAATATAGTAAACTCTTAATCGTATTATACTTATAATAAGTAGAATTTATATAAGTCATTCAGTTTGTACGGACTACACCGCAATTTCTATTATATCTTCAAAGTAAAAATAAAAAAGAAATAGAAAAAAAAAACATAAACGAGCTAATATAAATAAAGCTACCAACAACCAAGCCCATCTCATTTCCGTCATACCATATTTCATTCTAAAAATCGAATAATTCTCTTTTATCACATAACAAATAATATATGAGAGAGTATTATTTAGTATTATTTGATAAATATTATTGATACACATTTTATTATTCAGTATATAGTCAGCTCTATATATTATGCCCAATAAACATACATGCACAGCGTTAAGCGTATACACTAACGTACGTGATAAATATGTCCATTTGACATAGTTCGTCGTATATCGCCAGTTCGCAACACATGATTTAGCCTTGAAATGATGGCACACTCAACAGTTCTAGAGAATTTAAATGGACGTCCTAACTAATAGCTGTATCTAGTTCAGAAAACAAAATTTATGTTTTCTATATATGTGGTGCAAATTGCAATAGAATGCATCATAATGCAATACGCAGATTAACACTGTGTCGCTAAAAACACCGTCATATTAGTCTCATTCTCATTTTGTTGAAATCACTATGCTTCCATTAAGATATATTGGTTTGCGGGACGGTGAATGAAAGTCAGGCTTTCCACCGAAATTTGCAAAAAAAAAAATTGTGAGAAAAGTGATATTTTTTAAGACATAAAAGTGAGAAAAATTAAGGAAAAAGTTAAGAAAAAGGATCATTCTGGTATATAAAGGTATAAATTTGATACCATTTTCCACCGAAATAAATCGCAAAAAACTATGCAATTAGTAAAGAAAAACGGTCAAATAAATTATGAAAATAGTAAGAAAAGTGTAAAATTTGATGAGAAAGTGAGAAGTTATAGGTTTTGAAAAAAGTGATAGAGGTGAAAAAGGTGAGCGAGTGGAATGCCTGGAATTTGCTTATTGGGATATATTACTGTAAATACCTAAATATTTGTATTGATATACAAGAAATTCTATGATCATATTCGTATTACATTTTTTATCGTTTAAAAAAGTTTTTGTGATAAAAGAAAAAAGAAGCAATATGTAAATCGATTTTACTTATTTACCTTGTCTTTTATCCCCATAATAACATACCCAGTGCATAAAAATAATTGGTCATAATCATGAATGAAGTGAATTATTTCTAAATTGATGGGTCATCTACGCGACGTAGTTTGGTGGCACGTTATTTTGATAACAAGAATTAAGTTGATAAATATTAATTAGAGTGGTTGAAAAATCAAAATAAAATTAAAATTAAAAATAAAACATTTTATTGAAAATATAAACTTGAGTTCCGAACTTTTATGCTTAATAGCCACTTCGAGACATATTCGCTCATAGCTTTTCTCGCTAATATAAAAGTAAAACATCGGTTCTTAAAAGTTAGTGACAAATATTTCCCTAATTCTTTGCAAAATCATCCAAAGACTCATTCAGCCAGTAAATGATGACTATAGAATTGAAAGTTTATAGCTTATATGATAAGTTTTTGAAATGAAACTAAAATCATTATTTTATTTTCTAAATGTTTAATAGTTTAATCATATCTCGACGAAAAGTTCTTGGAGATGACAATTTACAAACAGAATTTGGAACTTAGGTATATAATTTTAACAAAATGTTTTTACCACCACCCCAATAAACATGTTTTCCTAAAATATGAAGTCTATACTTAAATGTGTGTTATGTAATACAGATCATGAATTTTATAATAATTTAATAAAAATGAAAGACAGGAAATTGCATAAAATATATATCGAGAAATGAAACTCATCAGTCAGTTAATTTGATTGACGATAGATAAAATATATGAAATTAATGCTTTCTCATTGTTTGTGTTCCGTTGAGCAATGTGATAAATGATGAATTCATAAGGGAAATATTTCTTTAGGAATTTTTTTTATTTCAAAAGTGTGTTTAGAAAAAAAAGGCTATTGCGATTCAATCGTACAATTTTTAAATAAAACATCTAACCAAATTAATAGATTTTTATGTATTTTAAGTTGCACGCAAAACAATCAATAAAAGTTTGTTTCTTTATTCACTCTGGTCACAAATCATTCAAAATCTTCTTACTATACTTTGCATATATTTTATTTTATATGTTTGTATAAAATAAATTTCTATTAAAAATATGCAAAATAAGATAAAAATATTGAAAAAAATAATATAAAATAAAGCATATATACATCTTTTATCTTTTGGAGTGTGACGTAAATATTTCCTTTTACTCGTACATGCTTATTATCGACGTCGTGTTGTAACTACATAGTACACACGCACACACATTTTGTGCTTAAAAAATATATTTGCCACATGTGCGGATACACTGTTTCACATAAAACAACAATAACAATACTGGTCGTACTATGGCTGAGGCCTGAGCTGGGAGCCACACATTTACAATCACACCAGGTGGTGTTTCTCTATATACCTTATGGCACATTTGCATGTGGCTGACTATAATATAAGTATATGTCATTGATGTGGTGGCTTTTAAAAAAAAAAGTAGTAAGAATGAATATGCAAGTAACATCAACCCACTCTAAAATATAAAAAAAATATGCAGCCTGTGCCTACCTTAAAAAACTATGACTCACTTTTCTGTTTATTTTCAACCAAATAAATAAAAAAAAATCATGTTCGGGTTTTTTTCTCACAAAAAAAAAAAACCTAATTCTTATTACAAAATAAGGTATTTTTGAAAGATTTATGCTACGATGTCGTGTATTAAGTTAACGCACATTTACATTTTTGTCACCAGAAAGTCATCATAATATGGCTACAGCAACACCACATGTATATTTGATGGTTTGTTTGACGGTAGACCTAAAATTACAACATTTTCATTTTTCTGTTATTTAGTCTGTGACCATATTTTTTTTTATTAGGTTTACATAAATACATTTCTAGAACTTGACTGTCTTACCTACGTACCATATATTTATCGAAAATTTATGCTAAAAACGTTTTCGTACTTTCATTCGATGTTATGTGTAGGTACGTTATCCGATGTGTATATTTTGTATTTTCTATTATAAAGGTTTCTTCTATTTATCCGAAGCGATCTTTCACCTACCATAAATGTGAAATTTCTCGTACATTTCTTCCATTGTTAATTTGTGCGTTAACGCATATTACATTCATACATTATTATATTATGCTATGAATTACACAACTACAGCTGAGCAATTCCTTCCCATTCTATCTATTAGACATTTTGTACGAAATATTTTTATATACTTATTTGATTATATGGGCCTATGATTCTGTTGAAAATTTATAAAATTGGGGGATGACAATGTCAATACATAATTTTGTCTACATTTACTTGAAAATGTTATAGGAAATGGTTATTATTCCATTTTGTGTATTGGTGTGTGTCTATGTTGTGAGGGCAACAAAATATTTATTATGCATTGTACGTTGGTTTTAGTTGAAGATAGGTTAGGATGGCATACAAATGTTGCATTAATAACTACATATATTACTTAGTGCGAATGATGCACGGTCAATATCATTAAATTTAATTTCAAGGTTGTGTTACAAATTATTAATCCCTAGAAGTTTAATTTATTTTTGTTACTGTGTTGGTCTTGATCAATATATTTTCGGAAATTATAATTGTAGCAAAGCATTGCGCATCCAAGGGGTGCATATAACAATGCCAAAAATTTAACTTGCCCAATAAATATGATATTATTGGACGTATCTTTTGTCGCCATGTTTCTGTTAGGTGCGGTTGTGATTGCGATAACCTATGTATTATTATTATTATTATTATTCTAGTAATTTAAGTTATAAGATATTAAAATTAGAACAAAAATACATATTTAATTTAAGCGAATCATTTCTTATTTATGAGACATTATAACGGCCTTAATCCATTAAATGATTTTTATAAATAGTACAAATCGTGTCTCATATTCCATTTATTTTTCACTTTTGCACCATTTAAAGTATTTTCATGTTGCTTGTTTATTGCATTATTTCATAAATATAATTAGTTTAGTAGTTGCTTTTGCTGAAACAAATGCATGTCAATTTTAATGTAAATCCAGTTGTCATATAGCATCGACATAAAACTAACCATTACCATATTAAAAGACCAGTTGATTCTAGTTAAACAGAGAATTATATCTAATCTGAGACATTTGAATTTAAAATATATTTTATTTTTCATTTCGAAATATATAGTTTTAGAATTTTACAATATTCCGCGTAGCTATTTGACATGGATATCATAGTCTTATACATATTCTTGTACCTTGCAGCTATATTTTTCCATCCCATTTTCAACTTCATATGCCATGCCAGGTTTTTAAGTTATCCCTTATTTTTGTTTATTACAAATTTAAGCTTTTATTGCATCAAGCAAAACTTGAACCTTTTGGAAAACAGAAACTGTCTTACAACTGTCAAAGTTTAAACTGTATTCTGGCCAGATTACCCAAACCAACTGCTAATGCCTACGCAGCCTACGATTCTTTTAAAATCGTCTTCAAATTTTCTATTTTCATAAATGTATTATTACATTTTTTTATTCATTCATAAGAGAAAACTACAAAAACCGGAAATACTTCAGCGTTGCGTTAAGCTCAGATAAAAAAAAAAAACAAAATGTGTAGGTAGCAATAAATAATATGGCATATTAGAGGTAAGAAAGAGGATTGAGTTGATTTGGTCTATGCTTGGTTGATTTTTGATTGAATATTTAAAGATCAATGACCTATATAATAAAATTACTTAGATAAAGATGCTTGAGAAATCGTACACGTGCTATGTTACTTTCAATATGAAGTAAATATAGTAAATATTTTGTAAATTATTATTTGAGATATTTTAGTGATGTAGAACTGGAGTATATGAATTTAATTTATAAACTATACAGATATTTTATTGATCGCTGGTTGAATCTATATCTGAATTTAAAATTTTCACAATTTGAAATAATTTGTGTGTTGGTATCAAAGCCAAATTAATAATATAGTATTATTTATTTATTTTTTTACCGTTCAATCTGTCAAAAACATTTTGCAAACCGTCAATCATTTAAACATATAAACGATGAATTTGTAATCGATAATAACCAATTCTATAAAAATTAACCGCTTTTATTAAAGAAAACAAAAAACAAAATACAAAAAAAAAATAAAAAATAAAAAAGAATTTACGTAATATAATTATAATATCTAAAGCATAACAATAAAAGAAAAAAAATATACCTACTTTCATTTTATGTAATAATGATGGCGTTAACATACATATTTTTTTTATGCTTTTGTTTTCGTTTTCCTTTCAATGCCGCGCCATCGTTTATTCTATACACAAAGAGATCCATACGCAAAACATACAAGACTCGAAATAGTGTGCGTTTTAATGCTAAATATTTGTAATATGAATATATTTTCGATCGAAGAATACAGGTAGCTGTTGTATCATTCGACGAAATGAGCGTTCAAGTAAATAACTCAAAGTCATTTTGTGATACAATTTTGACGTTCAGAATTTCAAGTAGACTGTCAAGTAGGTTGGTTGTACAAGCTACCATTGAAAATATTTCTGCAAGATCTTTCAAATGAGTGCACTCTAAAGTGTGGAACACTTATTTACATAACACAGCAAATATTAAATATTCAATAAGAGTTCATTTGTTTTTTTTTTTTTTATAGAAATCTTAGTAAACATTAAAGACCATTCTTTGAGATTGCTACAAATAATTTAGTAAATAATTTTTTTTTTTTTGAATAAAACATATGTTGACACTTAAAGAATAATCAAGCACTTACTCCTCGTTTTTTTCGTCTAGGTTCAAAAATATTTTGATAACAAATATAACAAAATAAAATGTCTATTATCACAGCACTCAGCACTGATCATCATATTTAATTTCCCCTAACCCAAATCAGATAAAGAAGACAAAAAATTAAGAATATATTACAGAACCATATCAACCGAGTTAAAAAGTAAATAAAAAAAAAACAACAACAACAAATTTGTGTTACACGTGGGCAGCTAGATAATAGTAATATACTATGTGTAATAACACAAGTCAGACACACGCCATCACATTTATGGCATGACGGCCTATTTATTATTTAAACTTTTAAATTAGCAACTCAATTATTATTTCATTAAATTATTAAATTTAACTGCGACAAATGATATTTTCAATTGAAAGTTATTTTGTATTTACAATTCCATATCTTCCATTCAATTAAAATTATGTTAAACAATGCAATTCTTTTTTTCAGAAGAAAAAAAATATTAAATAAAAATATATTAATAAATAAATTGTTGTGACTTTCTTATGCGAAGAATAAACTAATAAGATATGTTTTAAAAATTAAGAAAAATTTCCTATTTTTTTTTCAATAATATAAAATATTTATTCATAAAATGAATATTATTGATTAATTTATTACATATTTTACCTAATTATCTCTTTCAATTTCAATTCAATTAATTCTATACAAAATAAAAATGAATGCGATGAATAACCGCATTAACCTAAATTAGATAGATTTTCTACGTTTCCCTTAAACAACAATTTATAAATTTATAAATAAAAAAATTACAGTCAATGTCAAAAGTTTCTTCAGATAAATAACATTAATAAGACGACATCAGAAACATTGAGTCATTTATTCAATTTTCTCATCTTCATTATCATCATTATTATATTATATTTATGTAATACCTTTCCTCCTTCTAGCAATCATCGTCTTTTCTATTCCGATTTTAAAACCATAGTATAAACAGATTTAGAATATAAAAAGAAGTAAGAAAATGATTCATCATACAAACTTACATTTTATATAACACACATACACACACAAACACACTGAAACGAATTTAAAACATAAATCCGACAAAATATTTATTATCTTAAGAATATTGAATATAACTAACTAAATATATAATAAAATGGATAATTTTGTTGTGGTAACGTAGCAAGTAATATTTTCTTTCTTTTATTAATTTTTTTTAACAAAAACAAGATTTTGTTAAGAACGAATATTTAATATATAAGTAAGTAAATGGAACACATTATGTTAAATAATGAGAAGTTTTTTAAAGAATTATATGACAAATGAAATGAACGTCGATTATCAGCCAATTGACCAAATTGATTGATTCGTTTATCTCTATCTCTCTCTCTCTCATCAGCGAATACCATTTCAGCAATTAAAATAAATTTCGAAATTCCATTGTCTGCCTAAAAATTTGAGGCTCCAAACTCTTAAATTACCATAAACAAATATTTGTGTGGTGTTTATGCTTAATAAATAACAAAAAAATTCTAACGTAATAATATTTTAATGACAATACGTTCTGTACTATTTGTTGTTTTATGATAAGTGATAACCAATATTAAATGGTTATTATATATAACTATATTCTTGATGAAAGCATAATTGTCAAGAAAATAATAAAGACGGGTACGCAAAGTTATAAAATTATATTGTTTTATATACAATCACAATATGTGATGTTTATAATGGGTCTTAAATGCTTCAATGTACAAAACGAGTGTGATTGTGTGTAAGTAATTTTAATTGATTTTAAATAATTACATTAAAACACAATTATAATGACGAAGATTTATTTTCATTGTTGTTAAAAAAAATTGATTTTCATAAAATTCATTTAATTATTTTCTATGTTAAGACACGTGTATTCAAATTATTAGATTTACTGCACGTAATTTCTATTATTTTTCATTATATTACATTAATGAGAAAATTCAATTAAAGCAATTGAATTATATTGTAAGTATTATTGAGATTTCAGTTTTTCATAATAAATTTAATTAAATTGTGAAACATTTAGAAAATAATAATTTGTAAGTATCTCAAAAAAAAAAAAATACAAAATACAAAAATAAAATAATATGAAGCGAAATCATAGTAAATTTGTATTATATAAAGTCATTGGCGCAAAATTGCCTGATATATAAATAAATAAAATAACAGAACTATAAAAATGTTCCATTGAAATAAACCGTTTCCGAAAATAAATAAAGAACATTAATGTTTTTTTTTTTTTTTAAATAAATTGTTTAGTTTATAAATTAAATATTTGAAATCAAAGATATTTAGTACAGTTTTGAAGAAATTACATTTATTCAATAAGCTAATCAAAGATATAAAAAGTGTTCATTTGAATGACGAGCTCTCTGCTTTCGAATCAACAAAATTGCAAGAATAAAACGAAAAAAAGAAAAGATTTCCAGGTTATTTGCTTAGTCATACAATATACCTACTTCCGCATGGTAAATACAAAGCAGATAAAGTTAGACACGTCACGCGTAAATGTTTAAATGGACTATTTTCGAATTGAGGCTATGAAAAATGCTTCTACAGTTGGATGATGAAAAATGAATGAATTGAAAAATATTACAATTATTTTATTAGAAATGTTAGGATTATTGTAAAGAAATTTATTTAATAAATAAGTGAATCAGCAAATGACAATATTAATTTGTAATTAATTGATATCCGACCCAAGAAATATTTTATTCGGATCTAAATAATTACTATAGATGGTATTTAAACAGGTTGTAGGTTTAATCGTAATACTACGAATACATAGTTGACTGAGCATTTTAACAAATTAATTGCATCGCAACTTCCTAATAAAAAACATTGTAAAATTGTATGTATATGCATTTTTATTCAATTGTTCATAGTAAGAAATTAAATTTATAATTTCGATACTCTGTAGTTTTTTCTACAATAGTATTAATTGTTTTCACAGTCTAAGGCTACAAAATTAAAGTAATTAATTGCTATTTAAATTAAATATCGTATGATCAAGTCGTGATAACGTTAACAAAAAAAACACTAATTTTTCATGGTTTCAAACATTGTGGTTATATAAAATTTGAATAATTATTAAAATTGAAATTATTGAAGTGTTAATTACAAGTCCTATATTTCCTAAAAAAAAATGTCCAGCTCCTTAAAATGATATTTGTACCCATGAAAGAATATATCCTATTTTGAGGTTGAACGGTACTTGTATCATTACCCACCTCTACCATGTGACTGTTTGCCAGTTTATTCGAGTACAAAAAAAAATCAACACTTTCAAAACTTTAGAAACCAAAACATAAATTCAATGTTTTCAACTTCGCCATCCACAAAATTATTAGAAATTAAGGAAAAAAAATCAACCTAAAAAAAAACCGATAAGTTTATTTTGTTTCCCGGTAAATTTAATCGTATATTAGGCAGTTAGGGCAAATGGTGTGAACGTAAGCGTAGACGTTATTTTGTACGTAGAGATGTCAAATTTTGTAGAAAAAAATATAATTCGAGGAGAAATAAGCCAATTTTGACCATAACATTTTTGTAAATTACGTGGGATATATTTAACGTCTTCTTAAGGTTAAATTCCGCTATTTTGCGTCGAATTTTATTTCATTTTTTAAACTTCTACGT
>JAABKK020022429.1:0-17964 GCA_011634745.2 Catotricha subobsoleta | reverse complement strand
TGTTATCGAGACAAAGTTCATGTTATCGAGATAGTTCATCTTATCGGGGGTTCATGTTATCGAGAGTCTACTGTATTATTATTAAGCATAGGTAATGAATTAATGTTGAATAAAATTACCGTAATTTAAGAATATAGTATATACGTAACTACTTCTAGTGTAAGCCAATATATAACTTTTCTATAATATACCAATCAATATGCATTGGATAGGTATCATTGTCATCATCAATCCATCTCCATCATTTATTGTTTTGAAGTTAACTACTATAAACATTTGATTAATGTAATTAAAAACTATTATCTAATTAACAAAGCGTATGAAGAAATCAGTCTATTACAAATTATAATGTTTTATTCGAGCATTAGCTGTGAACTCTGTTACAATTAATGTATTTTGTTGAATTAGAAAATTAGAATTTTTGCAATTTTATAAATAACATTTTGTGACATTTTTCTAAATAATTTAATATTTTGGGAAAAGAAATACGTCAAATTAATATTTAAATTATTGACGAAAAACAGTTAGTCATTGCATAAAATGGACCATTTTAGTGATTCAGTAATTTTATTTCAAAGGAGGAAAATCTTCCATTTCAATTTAAAAGTTGAAAATTTTGTATTTATTTTAATTGAATAAAAAATGTTCGCCCGATTGTGATAATATAAAATGGTTATTAAAGCGATATAAAAAAAAAAAATAATAGGGTCAAAAACCGTTTTATTAGGTTACAATTTCCGATACACAAAACCTTAACGTCAATAGATTAAAAAAGAGTCTCGCTTTTCCCACGCAATATACACCTTCCTATATTACAATACATAAAAGAATATATATATTATATATAGGTATATTCACATACAAAATAATAACAATTGATATATTATGCACACTATAGTCAGCAGTCAGTCTCTATATATAATATGGTATATTTGTACATTAAATATAGTATATATTCTGTTGAAATGACGCATAAAGAGTTCAATAAACAACTTCTGATGCATAAAAAAAATGTCCAAACAAATCTATTATAACCTACCAATATTTATATATAATTATTACGACTATAGGATACATCGTATACTAAACTGAATAAGTATACCTAACATTCATTTTATACACAAGAGTTTATCTGTATGGTATATTGAATACAATAACGTTCGTTTATTACTTTTACAAATAACCGAAAGAAAGAAAACAATCAATAATAAAAACAAAACACAAAAAAAATATATAAATAATGTTATATAGACACCGATCACCGATGGGGCTATATTGTACATACAACTCATATATTATACATATTATATACATATATATATATATATATTTTTTAAAGCATAAATAAAATTCTTAGCACTCGCTCAACAGCTCTCTGCTTAACAACAACTACACTATATTTATTTACTTCAAGTTCACCTGCAGCTACAACCATATCAACATCATGCACCCAAGTACCCAATATAGATTAACATTATAATATAATAAAGAAAAATGGTTTAATCCATTGCAATTTCTAAAATATGCATTCATTAAACCACTGAAACACATGAGTAAATAATTGTAAAATATCTACCGCGCGCTTGATTACTTTATATTTTTATATGTATTGCAATATATAAATAATAAATTTTCTATTACATATATATTTGCTTAAGTGAAGTTGAAAGATATGTATTATGTATATAATGTATGTACTTGATATCATTGGATCACTTGAATAATCATAAGTTCATACTACTTACTATGTCCGCACTTATGGATTAATGTTTTATTATAAATTTAATATAGATATGGAATAGATAAATACTAAGTAGTATATTAGCAAATTAGAAAAAAAAATGTATCTCTATTCTGTTTAATTTTTTTTTATATTATTGTAGCATTATACAAATTAAAAACAGTAGAACAAAAAAAGAAATATGAATCAACCATCAATTTTTAAGATTAAATTTAATAATTTATTTAATACGTCCGCATTTTAATAATTGAATCTCTACTCATCTCTGAATGTTGCTCACAATATAAATAGTAACGTTTTCTTTTTCTTCTACATTGGAAAAACATTATTATTATTATTATTTTAATTTTTACTTTTTAATCTGAAGCAGACAAATAAAATATAAACAAAAAAAAAAATTACGATTAAAGTAGATTTTGGTTTTTTGGTCAAACTGCTAAACACAATCTTAACAATTATTTGAGAGCTGATAAAATATAAGAAAATAAAAACCAAGAAAATTAAAATCTAATAATACTTATTGCATTAATTCCATTGGTTTCTTTCTCTTGTGTAGTTGTAGTGTACTGTATTGAATTGTGTATACACGTATAGTATAGATGTTGTAGATTTATTTAGACACATTAATTTAAATGTATAGATAGGATAGAAAAGAGCATGTCAAGATTATTGTCAAAGATTAATATATTTCTTTAACAGCTGGTTGGGTATGGGATATGGTATACATAATATAATATGCAATTTTTCATTTTGCTACAAATATTATATTATTTTATATAAATTTAGATTTGGATTTATATTGTATTGTGTGTATTTCATTGTGTACAATAATACTTTTATGCAATAAACTCTCTGATATCTTATGGTACACGATATTATGTATTATTATACTATATTAGAGATATATAGAAGCTATAATTATCTTTTGCTAGTAAAATTTTATAATATATAAGTATCGCAAAAAGTGAACATCATAATTATAACATCATCCTCATATTCAGTAATATGCATAATATGTATTATTATAATTGCAATTAATGCATCATTGAAATTGATGCATAATTGTATATACTATACAATATGTATGAATGCATATTGAATATATTGTGCACGGAAAAGGATAGGGGATTATTTTTTTTCGTACTAAGAATGTGTCTGCTTTTTAACACTATATAGAGTGGACTATTCTCTAATAAGCTTTGTCTGAGATATTTAAATTATTTAAAAACACACACTTTGTTTGTCGTAAAATCATCAGCCATTCATGCCATATTTTTCTTGATCGTTAATTAGGCCTCTGACATTTTGTATTTTTTTTTTTTTTTTTAATAGCTCCTTCCCCCCATTCTCATTCATGTTTTATACGAACTATATATGCATTACACATATACATATGAGAAATGCACACTGCAGAAAACAAAAAACATGAAATAATAAATTAAATGTTTTATTGAAAACTTAACGTTGGTTAAATGTTGGTGATTATGAAATGATTTTTTTTTTCTCATTTATTAGATGATTTCTGGATTACAAGGAAATATATTTTACTTCATTTTTGAAAATTTTTGTTCCTCATTTTGTTTGTGCTCGGTTGGGCTTATTTCACTTATTTCATCTTAGTTATAGTTTAATATAATTTTTAACAGTAATATAAAAACATTTTTTTTTATTTCATCGCAAGTTCAATAAAATTTTATTGAATTAAAATTTCTTATAAAGTCAAAATTAAGACAATACATTTTGGGCATTCACAAAACTAAATGAAGTAACTCTAAAAACATTTTAATCATTTTATCCAATTGAGATATTATTCGCTAATTGCAGCACAATAAATAATTATATGTATAAAAAAAAAAACCATCGTATTTTATTTTAATCAACCGGTAAACCATAAAAAAGTGTAGACAACATTTTTTTTTTCTATTATTCATATCAATGCTGTAAATTTTTATCAATTTCAAACCAATTGTTTTCTTTTATACAATATTTAGAACTCAAATAAATTCAAAAATTTGTTATATTATCGGTCCCTTGCATTTTTGAAATTGTTTGGTTATCTTATTTAAACTACTGGAGGTATACATTAAAATACAAAAATGCAGATTATGAAATTGGCATAGGCGAATGAATGATGAGTAGTTTTGTTCATATTTGTTTCAAATATATGTTTTATTTTGCATTAAATTTATATAGAATAAATCCCTGTTATGATACCAAAAACCATTAAAACCACTTTACAAAAAAATAAAAAAAAAAAAAAATAACGAAATACATCCGAATAAAGTAAAATGTTAAGAAAATCACTAAAACAAAATAATAATTTTTTACGAAGTCTAATGCAACTAACTGGTTTTATATACATTTACCCAACTCATACAAATACTTATCCATAGACATTGAACATATAAATAGATATATTTTACTAATGTTCAAAAACTCATAAAAAAAAAATAAACAAAGAAAATTATTTCTAATTTAAAATGTAAATTTGTTAAATATTCCCACAAGATAAGTGACTTAATAATATCACTTTTGTACTTTTATAAAAAAAAAAAAAAAAAACTAAAAAATAGAAGAATAAAAGAACAAAAAAAAAATAGTTAAGTTAATTAAATTGACGTAAAAATTATAGTATAAAGAAGCAGAAACAGAAGCTATAATATAGACAAACACCACACAACGCACAACAATAAAATTATCAACTATAGGTACCTACCTATCTATTATGATGAGTAAATATAAATATTGTATAGTTCTATCACATATTATTATTATAAAGCTTGTTGTGGGTTATATCTGGTGGTAAAAGTACGTAAACTTAATGGTTAAAAACTCTTCATAGATATTTTAAGACATACAGTTTTTATATACTGAATAACTAGTAAATTGGGCTCTGACAATTTTTTTTAAAAAAATAATATTTATTGCTATTGAATAATAATGCATTTATTATGTATATTTGAATATTTGGAGTTATGCGTATTATTTTATACTAAGTAATTTATTTTGTGAAGAGTTTACCTACCGCTAACGTCTTTCTTTCACTATTTTTTTTTTCTCTTTTTGTTTTAATAATATGTACATTGCTAACTGCATTAATAAGAATTATTAAAATATAATGCAAAAATAATATAATAGCTATAATATTTTCTTATTGCTTATTTATAATTATGATATTATGATGAAGATAATAAAAAAAATCAACACACACCTGGTTGTAATTATTTTACTTATATTTATCGTACTAACTTTTTATATTAACTGGTTTTTAATATGATTATTTTAGACTATCATATTTTAAAAATGGTATTATTATTTAATGTAATAATTCTGTTTTATGTCTTTAATCAAAAACAAAAGAAGATACGACATTAATCGAAATAATTTTTTTTCATATATAAAGTGTTTTTAAAACTAGCAAAATACAGTTGTGTACATAATTACTTAAAAAAATTAATATCAAAAAACGAAAATAAATATAGCTAATTATTTTAAAATAGAATTAAAATACTTTCAAAAAATTCAAATTATAGTCTGATGTTCTATATAAATGGACCAATGCTTCTTTTTTTCTTGAATTTGAATACAGCAATGGTCATTGGTTGATATTTTCAGGGTTGCCTTATTACTCATGTCATATTTAATATTTAGTTTAATATGTCGTTTATGCTTATATAGACAACCATGCATGAAATCGTTAGTCTCTTTATATGGAATAGGCTAAAATATAAAGAAAGAAAAAATCAAAAATAGTACATTCTGTAACTTCGATTTCATCGTTCAGTAGTCTGTTTCTGGATAATCTACTAATTACTGAATTTTAAAATTGTTAAAAAATATTGGATTTGAAAAAAAAAATATTTTTGTCAAAAATATTAGAAAATGATAATTGATTTAAATCGTGATTGACGTGATAGACTTTGATTATTTTATATAATTTATTATCTGTTTG
Organism: Catotricha subobsoleta; assembly: GCA_011634745.2. Classification (NCBI taxonomy): domain Eukaryota; kingdom Metazoa; phylum Arthropoda; class Insecta; order Diptera; family Cecidomyiidae; genus Catotricha; species Catotricha subobsoleta. The sequence continues at coordinate 12,271 of JAABKK020022429.1, read as the reverse complement.
ATAAATATTTTTTTTAGTGAATCAAATCGAACTCCTCTGAACCGAACCGAATCGAACCAAAACGAACAACCCAAACAGCCTAAATCGCCTAGTTTGACGGTTCACGTACACAAATTTTTGATTTTGTTTTTCTAGAAAAGACTTTAAATATTCATCAAATAAATAATGATTGTTTTAAAAGTCCGTATCACTTTGCTCATTTCCCAATCTAGACTTGTTTTATTTCTGATAATTATTATTCACATCACACAGAGCATGTACAAGTTTTATTTTGGTAGTCAATGTAAATTTTATATCAAAAAAAAAAAAAAATTAAAGAAATAAAGAAAAATACGTAAATCACCACGGTAAATCACATATAAGCTATTATTATTGACGTCAATCAGTCAGTGACATACGTTTATAAATTTCTAAAGTTTGGAAACGCATATCGTATTTCGGAAATGCCTAAGCCAATATAGATAAATAATTGAACATCAATTATCACTATTCTATCAATTTATATCAATATTGAATTTTGTGGAAATACTCATTTGCACAAATTCTATTTTATGATACCTGCTCTGGCTCGCTCTCGTTTGGATCTGTTTTTAATTTAAAACTTCCCTTTTGTAATACATTGTTTGCTATATAAATGTATTTTTTTTATCCAACTTTTGAACAAGGCTGTGGCATTTTCTTTTTTCTGTTTCTGTTCTGCTGAAAACTTCTTCAACAGATAAACGTAGTAAATAAATAAGTAAATAAATAAATAAATAATAATAAGAAAAATCAAAATAATAATAAGAAAAATCAAAATAATAATTAACTATTAACTGTGCACAACTTTTCATTAAAAACGTATTGCAGTGCACTGGTATTCATATCTAGTAAATATTTTCACAATCTAAATCCTCATAAACATGATGAATTGACAAGTATTAATACTAATAAATAAAATATTTAATGTTGACATGATTTGCTCAGTTAAAGTAAAAAATGGAAAAAGAAAAAAAGAAAACTGGAATATTCATATAATTAATTCACTAATTAGGCGTTTTCTATTAATCTGAATATTTTATTTAAATATTCATATACTTAATGCGTCTCTCCTTTTGGCTGAAAAGTAAATAAAAATAAAGAGTGCAACAATGTTTTCATTTTTCTAGAAAACATTCAGTTATAAATATTTATTTATTCACAATTTTCTTTAAAATTGCAACAAAAAAAAAAAAATGAAAGTAATAAAAAAAAGTGAATAAAAAATACGAAATACATTTAATATTATTTACTGAATAAATATAATTAATTTAACACAACATTTAGCTTGTCAACAGCATCAGTGTAAAGAAGTCACAATAACATTATTTTGATTATGTGAGTAGAGTTGTTAGCATTTCACCGTTATAAAAGTTGTGTATTTTCTGAATATTATACATATTTATTATTCAGATTTTCTACTTACTTACTGAAAATTAGCTTATATAAAATAAATACATTATAATACAAATTTGTAATCATAATATTAATATTAAACACAAAATTTCGTATATTTTTGGATTTGCATGAAATCACACAGTGAGTGAGTTTATTTTAATAATATTTTAATTTATAAATAATAAATAAATATCTACCTATGTTTTTCTGTTTGTATATAGCATAAGACATACACACAAATATTATTATAATAATATATTTTATGATAATGTACACAATATATTTGCAAGATTCAGCAGCTCAGTCAGAGAATATTGTAATTGTTTCTTTGAAAATACACTTCGAGAATACTATGATGATTATTCATGTTGTTAAGTATTCATGGCATAGCACATACAGACGGTTCTTCTTCATATATATATATATATATTGTTTTTTTTTTTTTGTTTTTTTTCTTTGTTTTGTTATTTTGTAAAAGTTTTAATGTGAAAATGTGTATTAAAAGTAGTTTTATATATAAATATATACATTCATATTGCCATAAGTCTATACTCTAAATATTGTTATACACTCACTTATGTATATTAACCGGCGTTCGGAGGAATCAGATGTGATTAATGTTTGGCAGACACAGATATTCATTATTTTAACGTAAACAAATCTATAAAATTATAATACTTGAACACATATATTATAATCTGTATAGAGAAATTAGTTAAACTAAAACAAAATTATGTATATTGTTCATGTTATGTTATTGTACAACTATTAGATACATATTCAACCAATGAACCAACATTTAACGATAGGTACACGCAAAATGAAAATATTTCTTCTATGTGTGTCTGTTTTCATTTTTTTATTTTTTACAACCCTTACTTACCCTTCATAGAAAATATAGTTAAGTGCGTTTAGCTGTATATAGATTAAAAACAAAAAATAACAAAATCTACTTATAATTGACATTTTACTCTCTTCTACTTACTCTTATGTCTGTAAATATATATCACATACTATTGAATGGTTCACAATTAAAATAAATTTAGGAAGGATATTTTAATATGGAATATAAGTTTTGAATGACTTAACATTTCATTTACACATTTTATTTATCAAATTTTATTTAATATTTCCACCCTATTTCTTTAGAACATAATAATTAATATTAATATACACATTTCACATTTTGGCTGAATCAAGAATTTTTATAATTAATCTATCTGAAAAAATACAAAAATAAATAGTTTTTCTGGATTTAAATAATTTACATTATATATATATTATATACCAACAAATTTATTATAGACATTATACTTATAAATAAAATTTTAATGCAAATCAAGATCATTATTGTTCCAAGATTAGTTCCGTTTCCATCGCTCAAATACAATTTAATTTGGATTGAGAATTTTTGATTTTTTATTTTTATATCAAATATTCGTTTAGATGTGGAATTACGCCGAAAGCATGATGGTGATGATGTGCGGAATTGAATTATCATTTTCATATCATTGGCTTGACTTCAAAAATATTTAACCCACAATTTTTTTTTTTTTGATAAAATTGAGATAATCCTGATCTCATTTCCATAAAAAAAAAATTTTGAACAAAAAATATGGATAAATCGATATACAGAATCTATAAAAAAAAAATCAAAATTGCATTAGAAATAGTTTTTCTATAATATCGATAGCAATTGAATAATTGTTTATGAATCATTTTTCTCATAGTTAATTTATTAAAATTTAGTTTCAGTCTATAGGCCAATATATCAATCTAATTAATCTAAACTTCCTTTTTCATTTTTTTTTTTTTTTTGTAAAATAAACTAGATAAATTAGTCTGTATTATGAAAAAGACCAAGAAAATATAGTAATCAGCCTCTGTCATGTCAATAAATTTTCTATACATAATATATATCAATATAAGATATATGATATAATTGGATAAGTTCCATTTAAAGTAAAGTTGCAATTTTAATTGCTTATACATACGGGTTTTGAGAAAAGACAACAGTTTGGATTTAAATTCCATTTATTTAAATCAAATCAATTAGTAATTCCCATTATGTACACAATTGCGGAGTTACAAATATATATTGGAGTGACCAGATTTTGTTTAACGAAATTTACAATCATCGAATTGTTTATTAGGCTCTAAATTAATGGTGCCTGAGTTTTTATCGGAATCTTATGGGTTCTTTTGGTAGCTACTAAATAAAAAATACTTTTGATATTCATATATGTATTATCCAACAAAATATAGTATTTAATTATTCTTACCTATCTATTTATCTATATTTTCATTTTTATGGAAACTTTTTGTTGTTTTAGAAAACTCCGTCACCCTAATATACTAAATATTAGGAAAAAAAAATACGAAAGAAAAATATAACAAATTTATATTTTTATTTTTGAGTCATATACGTATTAGTAAAGCATAGTGGATTTGTAGTACTTTAGGTAGGTGCATTATGCTAAACTAATCTTTATTCGTTAGATCATTAAGTGAATTAACTACACATTTATAATAAATTAAAATAAATTTTCAATTTTATTTTCGTAATGTCTGCTTGCTGTGCAGATCAGACAATTTATTTTTAATATAAAACGTAAAAATATTTTTTACATTGTATTTTATGCAAACAATTTTAATACCTAGTTTTTAACGGTCAGGTATTGTTTTTAGAATGTTGTAATAGACATATATGGATCAAAGGATGAATATATCCATGTCTTTATATGGATGAATGAATACTTTTATAAATAAAATTGTTACCAAAATACGATACATCACTCTTAAACCATCAAAACCAAAAACTTATAAACCATATCAAAATAAATAAATAAATGAAATTATACAATATAATGTGATCCATTTTGTAAGATATATAATATACACAGCACCAGTAGCGATTGTATTAAGAGCTGAATTGTGTGTATATGTGCTTGTGTAAAAGTATGTCTTTGACATAGCGATTTTTACAGACGATAAAAACAATCATCAAAAGAATATTAAATTACTTAGTAGCTACGCGACGAAATTTCAAAATATCTGATAGTCACTTGCGTGGATTGCATTACAGTGCGGTCTCCTATCAAAGACATTAAATTCAAAGAAAATTTTCGATATTCCTTTATAGTACATATTAATGTGCATACCTTTAACTCTTTTCTTTATATAAATGATACACATTTTACCCTATGTTTGGGCCATAAATAAGATATAGAAGAATATCGTTCTCAATAAAATTCGGTAATAAATTTATTTTAAGATAAATATCATTTGAATTTTTGGTGGTTTGTAATTTTTATATACAATATTCATATTTGTATGTTATTATTTTTTTTTTCTAGTTTTACCGATATACGTTCAGCTATTAGTTATAGTTTCAGATATTAACACAAAAAACTAAAAACAAATTGCTTATTATATGTAATAGTTATCCTACATATTTCTATTATTAGGTTCTTTATAAAGTTATTGATAGTTGTTAAGATATTATTTGGTAATTTTTTTTTAAATAGTTTTTGCCTAAATGTGAATAAATCCATTTAAATCTTTAGGCTTGTTCGATTAATAATCGCATATTAATTTGGTGAATATTTTTCGATGACTTAAAAGTTTGAGTGTATTTAAATAAAGTTATTTCTCTCATTGAACGTGATTGCTTTAAGTAATCCAAAACGCGTCTAATGATTTATGTTTCAAATTTAGTTTGTTATTTGAGAAGAAACAAAAAATAAAAAAAAGAAAGAATAGCAATAGGAACAGCAGAAACGTGATTTGTGTGACTATTTAGTACAGAATGATGCTCGAAATTATTTGATTTAATAAAATTTCTCTACAATTAAACTCAAACAATAAGTATTAGATATTAATTTATACATCGAGGTACCTAATTAACACATTATAATAATTATATCTAAAAACATGCCTTAACTCAAGTAGTTAGTTGAAATCTTAAAAAAGATAATATTCAACATTTATATTCTATATTAGATGTTTGTAAATAATAAATTTTTCCAAGAAATTCAATTGCACTACAAAACAGATTATAATGTTTGCGATTGAATTCCAATTGAAAGCATCACTTGCTCAAACCAAACACACAAACCTGACTATAACATTATGCAAATTATATATCTATACATTCTTCTCCTGACATTAAAGTGCACAACATAATACATATTATAAATTTTATAAACGACGAAGTAGGAATTGGAGCATACGATAAGAAAAATATATAACGCGACCTTCAGCTTCATGACTTTGTGTTAAAGCACGTTATAAAACTTTATTTATTTTTATTTTTATTATTATTATTATTATTATTTTCAATTCTCGATATATTTTCAAAAGTATAAATGTAAATACTAAATACTTAATAGAGGTAACTATATATATTATATATCGAGCACAAGCAAGTAAGTAGCTGGATGTTGAAGGTACCCACAGTAAACAGATACACTTTAATATACATAACATGAAATATAAGACGTTCTATCTATTTAGCATTAGTTTTTCTTTTTTATTTATTTATTTATTTATTTATTAATTATCTATTATTTTTTTTTGCTTATGCTGGCTAATTGTTACACCAGATTGTCAGTAATTGAAAAAACAGTACCGATTGACGGCTTACTTCTTAAACAAAATTTTCATTTTATGTCAAGGACATCTATCTCAATATTTTGTTTTAATGTGATATTTTTATTGAATTAATTTTTAAAAAAATAAATAAAAGAAAAGAATACTATAAAATGAGCACATACGGCAAAGTCAACGATAGTAAAGTCAGCGACAATGTGATTCCAATTAATCAAAAATAAAAAAATAAAAAAAAACATCGCTTTGATTCTAACACGTGCAAAGACTGTAAACACACACCACAAATATTTGAATATATATTTATATATATATATATAATATATGCCTCATAGAATACATGATATTAAATCTGGTATCATGAAAATTTAGTTTTAATTAATCCAATAGAGTTTTTAAGTATAAATGCAAATTTTACATTTTTCATATAAATCAAAAAATAAATATTAAATGTTATTAAACTCATTCAATATTGTGAAAATATAAATTAACAACTATATCTTGTGTTAATTTTCTATGCGCATTATGTAACAGTTCATTCACACGTTTCATCCCATTTGAAAAGAAAATATAAAAACTGTTTTAATGCGCAGTATGTCTGCTCAGATCAGTGGAAGGAGAGCATATTTATATCATAAATTTTCATACTAACCGAAAATTGTTTGATCCATAGGCCTACATTTATTATATTTAAATATGATTTATTTAAAGCTTACGCGAAAGTCTGATTAAAAGAGCATAAATTGCTTCATTTTTAATTTGATTTTTATTTCATTTATATATTATTCAGTTTTTCTTTTTTTTTAATTTTTTGTTTATGTTTTTATTTTTATATTTTTATTATAAATAGTATAAGTAACTTGATACAAATAATAATAATAATAATAATCTATATGTTTTTAATAATATAGCTACAGATTATGGTATTAAGTAAATACATGTATTGTAAAATGAATGTATTTGCACATTGAAAAATACATTTGTAATTTCATGTAATCGATATAAACAAACCTACCTATATATATATATCATAAATGACTATACACTATACACTATAATAGTCATAGTTAAATTAAATAAATGTTATTTATAAATTACGATCTAATCGTTAATATATTTAGAATGCGCAATATAACCAAATGTACATTATACAGTAAACTTGACTAAACACAAATCGATATATTTAGTTGCAATTTATCCGAAAAAGGAGTGTTGTAGAAAGCTATTTAACTCAATCTGATAATATACAATAAGTGTCTCTGTCTGTGCAGAAAAAAAAAATCATGATTTTACATGTATTTTAGTCTTTTGATGCCGTTTTATTTATTTATTTATTTATTTATTTATTTATTTATTTGTGCAACTATTTATATTTCATACATTTTAAAAAGTAAATAAATAAAATAATATCATAATAAGTACATCAAACATATTAAATAGTAGAATAGAAAAAAAAATATGAATAATATAAAGACTAAGTATTTAATTATACTTCCATTTTGTACAAAAAAAAAACACAAATCTTTTTTGATTACCTAAATTTGTAATACTCTTTAATAGCACTTATATTATGTTTATAAATGTGAGAATAGTTAATATAAAATATAACAATGAATTTAAATAAAATAAAATAAGAAACGATATTTTTATTATCTTATTTAAGATACATTTATATAGAATATTATTTAATAAATAAATTCATCAAATATAATATCACTTTTAGAATGATTGTTTACTAAGATCTTAATAGTAATGATGTTAATGTATACTTTCAATTACCCAATATTTCGGCTATTGGTTTTAACCATTCATCAATGGATTATTTATTCATATTTATCTTTTAGCTGAGAAACTTATAATGACAACGAATACTTTTATCAAAAACAAATTAAATAAATGTAATTAAAAATGATTATCCACTTAAAAATTTTTTGGGCTTAACATTAATAACAAAAATAAAAACTATTCGTTTTAACAAGTAGACGTACACTGAAATTAAAATTTAAAATACAAACGACTGTTTTTATTATTGCTTTTCAGTTATAAGATATTTATATGAATGAAGAATTCGCTGATGAAGACTGAATTAATAGCCATCTAAAAGTGATATTATTATTTACGTTTTAATTTAGATTGTATTAAAATTAAAATAATATTGGTTCTTATTAGAATGTGGAATATTCCGCAATTCAATTTCGCAATGGTGCAAATTTCAACGATACCTCCTAACTTACACAATGTTTATCTTTAATGTTTGAGCCAAATTGTTAATAAAAAAAAATAGTAGCTATCGTTACATTTCCATTCAATGGTCCATAACGATAGCTACCAAATTTACCAAAGTCTTAAACGAATAGAGAGAGTTCCTGCAGTTTCTGGCATAGTAACATAAAAGTCTAGTAGACGGTAAACTATAACTGATTTTACGTACTGCCACTGAAAATAAATAAATAAATAAATGATTAAATAATCAAGGAATATATCATAAATTATGATTCATATTGAAGTAAAAACAGAAAGAAAATCGAAGATTTCAGACAGAACTAATTAAAATAAAAGAATTATTGTGATAAATGCTTCAGACAATATTTTCCATCAGTATTAAATCTGTTGTCAATTAACCTTTTCACTATTTTAACATAATTGTAATCAATTATCTCTTTTCTTATATTGTACCTTTTGAATCAATATTTAAGCATATTGACTATAGATAATATAATTAACATATACTTCCATATCATATTATAATGCCAATAATGCCAAGAAACTATGATAATTTTATTAAATGTGACTTTGGTTTTTTAGAAATTAATGACTCCATATATTTTTAGTTAAAAAATAAAAAAATAAAATAAAATAAAATAAAATAAAATAAGAAAATTTCGTATACTTCCTATGAATTAAAGTTAAAGTGCGCTAACTCAAATTTTGTGGCGACGAATTCACATTTTATTAAACACTTAACTCAAATTTAATTATAAATATAAGCAATTAAACTTAAGTGTATAATAGTTTTAGAATTTTAAATGGTAGAATATTGTTGAATATAAAATATTTATTTATGCAAAAACTTTATACATTGAAAGCGAAAAATATTTCTAGGATGTGTAGTTAATAATTTAATTCAAAACGTTATTTCAGTTGGTGTTTGGATAAATTTTCTAAATGCGTACCATTGGCCCAGTGTCGATCGTCCAGTTGGTAGTCAATATTTGTGTTCTTATACCAATTAATTTATTTATTTAATTATAGTGAAGATATCATTATGAGAATTGCATGAAAATTATTAAATAAAAAATAAATAAATGGATTTCAGTTTTATTTAGAGAATATGTTCTACTAAATTTCCAGTTATTATAATGAATAAAAAAAATTAAATAAATTATCAAAATTATTGAAAATATAACATAAACTTAAACAACTCATAAAACACCTTGATTTGTAATATTATACCCGCGCATACATTTTATTTCAGTATTAACGAAATGCAATTATTGAAAACAAAAAAACCTCATCTGTCAGATATTCCCTTGACCTGAGAGCACATAAAATATTAAGAAATATATTTTGAATAATTTTGGTGTTTAGCCAAAATCATTCTGATGAAGAAAAATTTATTTACTATATTCAAAAATTAATATCTAATTTCATTTAAAGCCCCATCACAAACATTCAATACACACATTGGATAATTTATATCTACAGGCAGGTGAGAAACAATGCTTCTCATAAATATATTTTCTGTCAATTTTTTAAAGTAAATAGTTTTAAAGTTTTTCTCTGTAGCAGATAGATCTCTTTTGAAATTTGCAAACGTTCATAATATTACTCGCAAATGTAAACGATTATGTCAGCTATTTTTTTTTCTTCACTATTCCACGCATGTGTTACCGGCGGAATGATATTTTCGGTTAACGTAAACATCTTATAATACAGATAGGGGAAAAGAGGAGAGTCGTTCAGAAATAGACCGATCGTCTGCCGGTAGACGGTCAAATAAACTAATATTTATATATATATAGATCATAAAGGCACCAGTGGCGTTTCATTCAGATTTTCATATGCATGTATGTATAAAACATTTTCAAACTGTGTTAGCTGATTATCAACGCAATATGTCATTATGCACCAATTTATATTTTTTTAAAAAATGGATTAAGTACTAAAAATATAAGATTTTTACTTTTTTGCTTTTATTATTATCATTATTCTTATTGCATTTATAGCAACAAAAAAATTATCTTGCGACTGCTTATTTTACAATTTCAATATTTTTTCGATGAGGACATTTTCAATTAATTTAATTGCTCATGCTCACCGCGCTGGATGGAAAATTAAGCCAAGTTTTATTATGTAGTACTATTTCTTATATACTCTCGTGTACATAAATTATATTATAATTCGTTGGTGTATTGCTATATTACGCGTAATACGAAAAAAGGTCAATAGACTTAGTGATTTATTCTTGTTAATTAGGCATATGTTATCTAAAAATTAATATGTTTTAAGACAAGGTGAAACCAATTATTTTTTTTTTAGCTTTTTTTTCACTTTAATGCTGAATTATGAACAATTAAATTAAAATAAAAGTACTATAGGTCTAGAGAGTTCTATAATATATATGATTTTTTTTTTTGATGGTCTGATGGGCACCATTTCATTGCAGTTTTTGCTGTTCTCTATTTTGCAATACCATAATTAATAATTTATTATTATATGGACCGTAATATGAAAAGCACCCATTAATAAAAGATATTGTATGGTCGTTGAATTTCGTATATTTATTTTTCTTCAATGAAAATTGAAAAGATATATAAATATATATATTATATGTATATAAGATGTATGTTCATGACAATTGACATGTCCTATAATATGCGATAATGAGAAAATGAATTAATTAAAATTATTTTTAGTTTTAATACTTGCTTCTAATGCGATAAATTTCACAATTCAAATAATTTTTTTTTTTTTGCATGGTACTGAATTTAAATTGTCTACAAATTAATAAAAAAGTTATAAAGGTAGGAAAATGAAAATATTAATTAATTCTATTAATAAAAATTGTTCGATTTATTTATTAATTACTTTAGTTACAAAATATTTTACATGTCTAATCGGTTGTAAATATGACCTTTTGTGCAAAATATTTGTAATAATACCCATTATATTTGAACCTAATATAGTATTTTAATGTAATTATAATTATGTTTAACTTTGACATCTTTCAACTACTTTTTATATTCCAATAATCAATATACCAATTTTAATCAGTACAACTCAATTACCTGTCCATTGACTTCTATATTTATTTATTGTTTTTGAATTAATTTAAACACATTACATTATAACAAAACCATAATAGCGTCGATAAATTTACTTTATTCTGAATTATGCAAAACATACTGCATTGATTATCTTTTTAAATACTAATATAAGATTAAAGATAATTTTACCTTATTATCAGTATATCACTTCACTACTAATAGACATATATTACAAAAAACAATTTAACTTTACTTTTACTTAAGGTGCTGTCCATATATTATAGCGGTGTCACACTAGATGAGGTAAAGCGTTTTCCGGCAAATTTTACTTGTAAGAAGATATGAATGTATTTTTCTCTCTTTTTTTTCGGTAAAAATTACTAGTTATCTCGTCCAGTGTGATTAAGGTTTTACGTACGCAATTTTCGACATTTTCTTTACCTCCATCCCCTCCTATGGTAACAATTTGTAACATATTACTATACTTTCCTTTCTCTATGTAATATCAAAATTTTTAATTATTGATAATTAAATAATACTTTATTTAATACTTTTTTAAAAATATGATGTTACCTAACATCGATGAAAACTACCTCCCCCTAGCATAAACCGATGTGGATCTTTATCGACCACCCCTTAGCGCGTAATATATATGCACAGCGCTTAAATCGTTTTTCCACGTAACGATATGGAAAAGTCTACGCCTTTATTTGTTCAATGGATTTCCAAAAGTAGGCGAATGCTACCGATGATAAGTTTATTAATGATTCTAATTCTGAAATCCAGCCACCCAATTATAATGAAAATTTGTTCATTTGCAGTTTGATAGATATATGTATATGGGAAAGGTGATTTCGAATCATCAAAATGTAGCAAACTTATAGGTTATATAGAGGATTCCAGGCAGAGAGGCGAACCTTTTCCATTTTTGAGGGTTCGGTTCTTTGGGTTCGGTTCTTGAAATGTGAAAAGCAGGGTTC